>MU834193.1:0-48809 GCA_029204225.1 Diphasiastrum complanatum | reverse complement strand
TCCTCTCTCTCTCTCTCTCTCTCTCTCTCTCTCTGTCTCTCCTCCTTCCCTCCGCGCTCTCCTCTCCTCTCTCCTCTGGTCTCTCTCTCTCCTCTCCCCTCCTCCGCTCTTCTCTCTCTCTCTCTCTCTCTCTCTCTCTCTCTCTCTCTCTCTCTCTCTCTCTCTCTCTCTCCGCTCTTTCTCTCCCTTTGCTCTCTTCTCTCGTCTTCTCTCTCTCTCTCTCCCTCCACTCTCTCCTCTCTCCTCTCTCCCTCCTACTCTCTCAGCTATCTCTCTCCGCTCTCTCCTCTGTCCCTCTCGCTCTCTCTCCGCACTCTCTCCTTTGTCCCTCGCTCTCTCTGCGAGTCTCTCGTGCCAGGCAAAAAGAACGTTGTCGGGCCCTATGTTATGCAAAATAATATAGGGCCCAAAACGACCCAAAAATCTGGCGAACGACAATTACGTTTGGATTAAGCCTAGGTATACATGTAACCAAGACAATGAAAAAATATATACATGAAAACATCAATGTAAACGCAACAAATCTCATCTAACTAGCAAAGTATTCATCAATACCTTGACGCAAATTGATATTGGAGTTTTTCTTGGTTTGAAACCAATAATAGAAATTGTAAGAATAGAACCAAACAAAAAAAGAAAAAAACAATTGAATTTGTTAACCAGCTAACAAAAGCCTCTCTACAGGTCCAAACACTAGAAAAGCCACAAAATTAGAAATGATCATATTTTAACACCAAACAGAAATTGCAAATTCCATTCCCTTGATGTAATGGATTCTTTGTGCTGATTACGCCCAGTTTTTGGGCTTTTTAAAAAGCATAAAATGTCACTGAATTTTTTTTTAAAATTTTTAAAATTCTGAAGCACATTCCAAACGCGCGTCAGACTGTGCGCGTCAAACTGCCATGTGGCAGTTTATCATTGGTCCAAAAAACCACAATGCTGATTATGCTTTGTAAATGGCATGTGGAAAAGTCAAAGACTCCAATACGCAATGGAATGAGTCGGGCACAGGCCATTCTGCCCGGTTCGGCTTTCCAAAAAAATTTAGGCTCAAATCACCACCACTCTGAGCAGTCTCGTAATCGCAATCTCGTAATCGCAATCGCAGGTATCTCCAAAAAACTAATAAGGTTAGAAGAGCCTGAATTGCAAAAATACGAGTGATCGAACTGCCAATGAGGTTTGAAACTTTTATGCAAATCGAGGCTTCTCCCATCACAAGAATAAGGATCCAGTTGCCAAAATAGATTGCTTGGCATTGGGAAAAGGTCACTGAATGAATTTACCTCAGAATAGACACGTGCTACCTTCATCTAATTTAAATATGAATTTGTTAGAAGCCAACAAGCAGTTGCAATTTTTCAACTACTCACAGACAAGTACATTCACATTGTCTGTAAGAAGTTAAAAGAACTAACACATCGAAAGAAGTCTAATAAATACTTCAAAATGAAAGAAATAGATTGTCAGCAAGAAAACGTCGATTGAAAGCATTTCAAAACTTTGGTCCAACATCTTTCAAAGCATTGATCTGCTCCTCACCCATGGCAGACATCACTGTCACTACCAGATCCTTCCCTTCTGCAAATCCAGTCTTGATATGGAAAAAAGACTATTATTGAAACAAGCTCAAGACGAATGAATCTAACAATGACTTCAGGTTGTAAAAATAACAAACAAAGCATATAGGGAAGTGCTAGTCAAAGACAACCACTATAGAAGGCTAGATTGTAATCTGGATCAGCTATCACTTGATAGTCTCACTACTAGAAAAGAAATGCAATATGAACTTCAACAGTGTGAAAACCTCTTGGACAGGACTTGAACTTAAAAGGTAGAATACATCCAACAATTATGGAGCACGCTGCAGTACGCAACTAACACGTATGAGAGACATCTCAGATAAGTTTCAAAAAATACGATCCAACTCCATTACTTGAGGTGGTGGTCCAAACAATTCTGACAGCTGAAAGTGACCAGGATTAACGTCAAAGAACTACTAAAAAATGTTACTTGGAAGGCTAATTGTGTATTAAGACATAACCCCCAAAAACAATCAGCTCAAGCTGCAAGTACCTGATTCAGTAGCAGCTCGTCAGTAGGAAGGCGTAAGTCGTCTTTTGTTATACCACTATCAGTGAGAAGACTAACCTGCAATCATAAAGAGTGTGCAATCGAAGTTTAAAAAAAAAGAGAAATGCTCCGCTACAATTGAAGAAAAAGGTCAAAACATTACAAAAAGTTTCTTCTTATACCATTTTCAAAACTGAACTTACAAATCCATCTTCAGATATATCAATCAACTGATAATCGGTGCGAACCACCTCAGGAACCTGCACTCAAACACCAATAAGGAGCTTCAAAACACAAATACAAGTGATTTCTCACCAATATGCATGGAACCATAGAGCGAATGCTAGATGGTAAAAGCTGCTAAGAAGTGCTCACTATGGAATAACTTACATCACAGTTGTGAGAAGATGGAACGATATCCTCAAGCTTTTTTCCTGTAAAGATGTCTATTCCCACGAAATGGCACTTTGCATGACCATGCTTTCCAGTCTTGGAGGTCGAGACTTCAACAACCTGGTCATAATGATAGATAGTGAAAGAAAAAGTTTTTAGAAGCTAACATATCTAAAAACAGATGATATTCCCTCTAACTTCTGTGCCATCCAGCACATCATAATTCAAAATTGAGTCCAGCACTTTTATTTACATCTCTAAGATAACAAGCTATTAAAAAATATATTTTCATAAAGCCAACGCGAGCCATATCTTTACCGCCATGAAGCAAAAACACACATCAACAACAATCAGGTTGAATTCCATGATCGTCTCGAAGACGATCAGCCATTTAACAGTAGAAAAAAACTTTCTAAAACTTGAACGAGTATCGACTCAGATAAAAGTCTGAAGACCCCAACAAGATGAAATGATTCAGTAAAAGAGATTAATCATAATAACGATCTTTGAGAATTCCATGTGCAGGTTACCGCATAAACATTCTGCAGTTTTCCTCTCATGATTAGTAAGAATTTTGATTCTCGCTGGGAAACACCCTATGCCAACCAGCTTCATCGTTTAACTTCCCACAAACTATCTAGCTCTTGTCACTATCTGTTCTTGGCGCTTTCCTTCTTTTACTCCTTTGTACAAAAACGTATAACATTGTGTTAAGAGTGGACTTAAAACTTCCAAATTTTGACATGGGCAACGATAGAAGAGCGAGTTAGAAGATCATCTACTTGCATGTTCGTGGTAGGATTTCTAAGCTTGAAAGACTAAATACAACACGCTCAGTTACTCTACAACTCAATCGCAGTTGCAAATATCTTGTGTGTCTTCGAACGTAATGTACATATTAAGTTTTGAACTCACAAGCAGGTAACACCTTAGCAGCAGATCTGTTTTGGCCTTAACTTCCACAACAGTCCGACGATATGTTTAATAATTATCACGTTATAATAACAATTAAGCTTAGTATCGCTCCACTACTTTACAAGCCGATAGCAGACACCTTAACCATATCATAGATAGCGAAACATAACTGAGAAACCTGTAAGGGCAAGCGACAAACTACCTTGCAGGGCCTTTGCTTGATCACGATGTGAGAGTTTTTTTGAATAGTCCCTGCCTGCTGCGGAAAGGTTTTGGAAGCGCCAGCATCGGCCTTGGATTCAAAATGATGATCATCATCCGACATCTTTCTTGTCTCAAAGCTCCTTGAACATTACCTTCAACAAACAAATTAATCCGCTGCAACGAAACCCAGATCTGCCTACCTACTATGCCTTCTTCCACATCAATTCTTAACTACAATCAATCATTTATAGTAAATATCATGAAAGTTGGATCGATCCACCGATATACCTGATAATAAAAAGCATACTATATTAAACTTGTGCTTTTCAGCTTTGCAGTCATATGCTATAGCGGTAAGCTAATGTTAAGATTTGCTAGTAGGCTATAGGGAAAAGCAAATGCTATTTTCATTTTCATGAGACATCCATAAGTACGAAACATGCAAACACTGCATGAGGCATAAGCAATAGCAATAGCTATTTTAATCACCTTGTCTTGGAACTCGTGTCTTGGAATTTTTGTCATGCTCATCTTTTTTCTTTCAATTTGGGTATGCTACTCCTAGTGGTCGTGAGGAGATGGTCATTCATGCTTTACATGCTATTTGGATCTTCATCCTGATTAACTCTCATTTCTAACTCTCTCCCTTAAGCTCAAATGTGATAAGAGTGAAAAACAATAATTTGTAGCAATGTCTGGAGTGTTCAAAAGATGTTATGCATATCCTTGCTATCCTGTACTTGACTCACACTCAAGCACACCAACAAATCACCAGGTTTGACTCACAAAGTATCATGCAAACACAATGCTCATATAGATAGTCTACCATACTCTCGACCAACTGACTCGTCCCCATCCAACTTGAACACAAGTGGACCACATGAGCGACATGGCTCAAACTGAGGAAATCCCACTGCCACCATGAGACTTACATCCTCCACCTAGCTAGGTTGACATCCTATTACACACTTACGAGCACAGACTTGTAAAGCTGACATAAATGAGCGACTGGGGCTGAACCTGAGGAAATCTTACTGCCACCATAAGATTGCACCCTCACCAGATAGACAGCTAGTAGACAATGACAAGTCAATGAGCATAAAATGACTACTTTGTTCCTGACATAGCAAATGCACAACCACATACAACTCCGACTCAGATCTAGACTCCTATGACAAGGTAACATGCTTCCAAGCACAAGAGTCTACCAAGTACTCAACGAATGAATGTACGCAAAACTCACCATAGGCTATACCTGAGTAGCTCGCCCACCTCCCAGAGATACTGATGATGATCTGCCTTTCCTACATCCCATGTAGGCTCAACTTTCCATGTTTGACGTTGTCAACTTTGATCTGACCAATATATAGGCCTCCCACCAAGGAGCCTATCTCCCTAATGTATCCATCATATCAACCAAACCAAAGCAAATGCAAACTAGATCCACTATCGTAATGAATAACTCACCCACGATCCATAGCATATCAGGTAGGATAGCTCCAGAACCCTGTACCCTGTACCATCTGATCACCAAGTATCCGTTACCTGCTGATAGCTCCCCAAGAATCTGTCCACCTATAGTGCAACTAGACTCCAACTGGATCTGATCAAAAGGTACATCCTGCTTACCAAATATTGGTGGATAGAAAACCACATGTGATGCCAACCTAGAGATTATTGTGCATATAACCATGCAGCTCACCTGATCACTCGCCAAAGTATCAGCTGTCACTCCTTGAGCAACCATCTCCATCCCTGCTGGCTCACAACCATGGGCATGCTGGATCCACATCACCCCGTAATGCACTCCATGCCCTCAGAATATGTAGCACCCAGGTACACTCCATGCCACCTACCTCCAAGTAGGCATGACCCGTCCCTAGGTCATCACACATGATGATGCACCAGCTGAAGAACATCGTCCATACATCAAATGACATATCATACCTAAGCAAATGTAGCATCTCCTTGAGTGCCACCCCAATGGACTCATCATCCACATACTATGCTCACCTGATGTCTCCAATCCTGGTCACCATCCTGCTAGACAAGCCGAACTCCAAAGCATCACCTGCTCCACCTGGCTCCTAGTATCTGTTGGCTCTCCCTGGCTATGTGCCACTCGACACCATGCCAACGCAAGCATATCCCTGAGTCGCCGCTCATGGGATCCCGAGACCACTGTCTCCTTGACAGTACTGAGGTATATGGCTCTGAGTGACTCCCTCTAGGCTTTTCCATGATCTCACCACTTGAGAATCTGCACCATGGAAATTCCAACACCTGTGCCAAATTTAGATTCCTGGAAATACAGCCAGCTACATGAAAGCTACAGGTATCTTATCCACGCCCATGATGGTAGATGTCTCCCCATCGATGCCAATGTCCAAAACTGGCCCTCTGCTGTAATGCCATCCTGTACTCCCAAATGAGCACACCATAAAGTCCTCGCCATCAGTGTTCCCTCTAGTAGATCGCTAGCAAAATACTCACCATAGTGTTTGCCCTCTGATCACCCCATGCGATCTCCATTAGCTCTCCATCCTAGAGCTGGCTCCCAAAGCTTCACGCTTTGTCCATTTGTGTTTGTAGCATCATGATTCCATCATGAATCCCACCTGTAAGTCCTCCAATGACTCAAGTCCAATATGAAATAGCTGCCTCCTAATGATCATCCCATGTCATCCTGCAATGCTATCCCTACCAGATATACCAATGCCATCCCTGATCACAAAGATCTGAGCATCTACTCTGTAGTGCCCACCTGTATTCCCCCAAGCTAGCTCCAAGATGCTCCTGTGAATGTTTCCAAACCACTCCTTGAGAATACACTGAGATGTGAAATCCAAAGCCACCATCATGTCCCTCACATAACTGTGCATGCCAATATCCCTCCAAGTGAACCTGTGAGATCTTCCATGGCCCAAACCAAACGATTTGCACCCTGTCATCACTGAAATCTGCATTCTTGATGCAATACTGATATGGCAAATTGACTTGATGTCATGTACTTTTAGTACTTCAGTGCTTTTTGTAAGGTCTTCGATCTGACATTGTAATAGCCCTCCCGCCTGTCAACAAGAGTTAGTTCACTAGATAGGCACATAGCTATGCATAGATGCTACTTTTAGTCAATTCCCTACCTTTTATCTAACTTTACCTCCACTAACACTACTCACACTAACTCTACTCCCCTAACTAACTTCATCATGATTGAGGGTGAATGAGAAGAGAAGTAGAGAAGAAGGGACAAGGAAAAGAGGAAAAGAGGGTAAGAGAGAGTGAGAGAGATGAGATGGAGACTAGCTCAAATGCTCAATTTCATTGCTTATGGAAAAACCTTAACTAGCATAAACAAAAAGTATGGAAAATGGAAATAACAAGAAAACCACAACAATAGCATAAGCAAGAGTGATTAGCAAATGAGGATGCTTGAGCTCCCAAAATGATAGAGTCTCCTCCTCTCTATTAAGTATGGAAATAGAGTACAAATGGTGCCTTTTTATAAAGTGGGGAAGGCCCTTGCCCCAAAATCCTATTGGCTAATATTTACGTTGATCCTATCCATTCATCTTGGACCCAACTTGGTCCAAGGGTCCACAAAAAGTACATTGAAATTCACAAGATTCATGTGAGTCCCAATTTGGACCCAACTCTAAAAAAGTAATCTCTAAGTTTAAAATTGACTTTGGGCCTCAAGTTTTATTTTACTTACAAAGGTCCCAAGCCTATTATTTTAATTACAACTTAGCTTGCGTGCTCATTGGGTCATGGGCTTATACGCGCAGGATGTCATGCCCTCGCAACACATTTTATTGGTCGATTTATTTATTTACAGTTTGTCAGGAATACCCCCAACAGGACCCACATCCTGAAGTAGTGCCCGTCCCTCGGCACTCTGCCGATTCAGTAAAGAGTCTTCTTTGCCCGCCTCTGGTGGATCAGGTAGCCTGCGATGTCTTCTATAAAATTGATGCAGTCCAGTTTCTTCAAGTCCTTTGGCGTGTGAAGGGACTTGTGGACTCCTGTCAGCCAGTCCTGGTCGACCCACACTTGGAATCTATGCGTCCAAGGATCGCCAAGGAAGGCAACTCGGTAATAGACACGAGCGACTAGCAGCTGACCTTCGACTGGCAGCTGACCTTCAACTTTGTCGGAAGCTAGCGCCTTATTAGGATCACAGAATATGGGGGGGAGAAAATTGTCCCATTTAGTTTCAATCCCCATTAAATGCTCTAAGTCCCGGGCGTAAGTGGTTGCCTTGCGGACTGTTGGATCAGGGCAGTTGAAATATGTATTGATGAATATGGTGAGAGCCCTTCTAGCGTCTACATCCGTATGAATTTTTGACCAATTGAAATTTTAGATTGTGATCTTGTCCAGAGGGGTGCCACATTTTGCCCATTTGGATCGTCATGTGCATGGCAGGAAGTGCGCATTCACCCGTAATTGTTGCGGACTTTGTCACATAGCCCTGATGGCCGTAGGGTCTCTTTCAAAAAGCTACTGACGCCACTCTGGTTGTGGTTGGAGGGCGGGTAATGCTTGCAGCTCCTTGTCCTTTATTGTATGAGCTGAAAAAGATATCTGCCAGCTGCCTCTTGATGACTCATGGGGATACTTCGCTAGGAATTCATTTATTTTTTCCTCCACGGACTTTGGTCTTCGGAAGGCCCGGTTGGCAGATATGGTGCGCGAACCTCTGGATGATATTGCTTGTCCTTCCTCTTGGCTTTGACCGGGACCTGCGCCTTGGCCTTGGTCTCGCATTTCAGCACCCGTATCTGTTGGTCCTTGGTCTTGGCCTTCGGACCCTTGATCTTGACTGAACCCCCCTGCTGCTTGCTGGCTTTGGTCCTGGCTCGTACTGGCCTGTGCAGCGCCAAAAACGGGTGGCGGTGGAATCACCACGTGGGTGGGCTGGGCCTTCTTCTCCATGTACTGTTGGCAAGCCTTGAGGGCTTGTTTGGCCTGGGCGAGCTCATGATTGCGCTTGCCCGGTATTTATCGAACTCTGCTTGGTAGCTGTTTAATGTTTGGCTATATACCTGCACCTGACGCCTAAAGAGATTCATCTCTGATTCAGATAACGACCTTGAGTCTGGTGGAGGTTGAGCTAACCAGGCGAGCCTTTCACTTTGTAGGGCTTTGACTTCCGTCCAGGCACATATTCTCTGCTTCGTTTGGTGACTGCATTGAGCGCCTTCAGATTCACACAAATTCGCATTTTGCCATTCTTCTTGGGTACTATAACTATCGGCGATACCCATTCCTTGTGCTCGATTTCATAAATGAAATCTGCATCCAACAGCTTCTGCAACTCTTGTTTGATCAACTCTGTGTAGTTCAGATTGTCGCGGTAGTAACGACTCACCTTGGGGACTGCTCCATCCACCAAGGGTGTAGTGTGTCGGACTACTGTTGGTGGAATGCCCTTAAGATCACTATATCTCCAGGCAAGACAATCTTTATACTCCACCAACAATGATCGTAGTCTCTTGAACTGTGTGGGCATTAACTACTCTCCCACATGCACTATCTTTTCTTCTTCCTTTGGCTCGGCAAGGTTCATCGGCTGTGTTCGCGCAGGTCCCTCGAAGACTTGTTTCACTGGTGCTTGACTTTGATCAGGTTCTCGCTAGGCTTGCAGCATCATAATTACCAAGTCGTCCAAGGTATAATTCTTGAAAGTTTCAGGCATCTCGTGAATTGGAGTTCATCGAGATTCCTCTTTCAGCATATTGATCTTAGTTCGACTGGTCATCTTTTGATTTTCTATCATCTGAGTAGAGGATGACATTGTATATGAGTCCATCTTGATTGATTTCAAGGAATCCAACACCTTCTTTTTGCCCTTCAAGTTTTGTCATTTTGGTGGATTCGTCCTTGTTGTCTTTCATCGAAACTATCGTGACATTCGCCTCGTGGTTACGAATATCAACATCCACTGTAGCTATCACCTCTTCGGGTAGATCACTCCATAGGATCACCTGGTTGTAACGTTGCTTCAACTGATTCTTCTTATTTGCAGGTGCCTTGGGTGGATCGATCCTTGAGACTTTCACCATAGCCGACTTTTGCGACGGTTGAGCTGGTACTTTCTTGATTCCATAGCGATCTGGGTCCATGTGGTGTAGGACCTGCTCATCAGTCAGCTCAATCTCCTTATTATAAGTTAGAGCATGTTGCCAAGGGACTATATCATCGTCCACTGGGTTCTCAATAGGTTCTGTTGACAGCCATGCTACGTTTATCATATTCACCCCAAATGTGATTGGTGTGTCCATAGTGTAACACTTGGGTGAAGATGTATTGGGTTCAGGATCTGATTCATATTGACATGCCCGTCAGTCAATAGTTGCTAATGCATCCGTCCATCTCACGGCATCCGTCTCTGAATCATAGTGACCTCCCTTGGATGGCCTTGGGCGATCAATCGTGTGATCTATCGTGGATGATCCGTCATTAGCTTTGGGTGCAATAGGTTTCACAGCCCATGTGGTTGAATCAACCTTCACAGCCTGCTCTCTGTTTTCGAAGGTGAGTTTCCCCGTACCCCAGTTGTGTACCACTTGCGCAATCCTCAACCATGGTCTTCCCAGTAACACACAATATGCAGTTGGAGATTCAGGTATATCCATGACTACAAAAGTGATCACGAATTGCATGCCTGCTATTTTTACAAAGATATCGGCAACTACACCTTTTGGTTTTACACATAGTTGATCCACCAGCTTGATGGCGAATCTTGCTGGCTTCAACCCTTGTAAACCCCACTTTTCATACAAAGTAGTGGGGAGATCAAATTGACACCTGATCCTCCATCTACTACTGTTGTCTCGTCCTCGTATCTCTTGTGTTTGACTGGCAAAGTGATGTTGTGTTCCTCACTTTCCCATGCCGCCCCGATGTGGAGGACGTTACTTGTGACTTCATAGCCTCCCGTACAACATATGGGCTCAGGCGCTATTGGCTCCTCATCTGCTTTGGCCGATTCAGCTAGAAGGCTTTTCGCTTGTGGTGCAACGTGCAGTAGTTCCCCGAGTGGTAAACTAACACGGCTTGCCAGTAAAAGATTGAGCCTTTCAGTGGGTGGTTCCTCGGGCTCCACCATGTAATAAGGTGGTTCATGTTGGTGCAACTGATCATTCTGATCAGTGCGCAATGGTGAGCCCACTTGCGGTTCCCGTTCACCGCCAACTGGAGGTTCCGTGGGATTGTCCCCTTACTGCTCTTTTTCCTCCGCTTGTGCCTTCTTCTGTAACCAGTGTCGTATTTTCTGGTACTGTCTTCTTTCTTCCCTCACATTAGGATATGGCGCTGAAGTTGAGGGTTGGTCGTCAGTGACCGAGGATGGTGGTGAGAGAGCCACTTCCTTCCTCTTCTGTGCTCGCGTGACGACTAACACAGGAGCATGGAATTGTTGTCTTTCCGCTAGCATCCCCGCTGGAACTGTTGGTTTTTGTATTGCAATGAAGTTGAGAGGTGCACTGGTTCCAAGTCTCAATGGACAATTCTTGAAGCGGTGTCCATAACCGCATTCTCAGCAGAAGGATGTATATTGTCCATTGTCCATTCAAACTTGACATTCTATATAGTGGGACTTACAACTATTTGAGGCATCACACATTATAATTAGGCTTGATATAAAGTTAGCAACTACAATCTAATATTTGACTTTCAAATATTTGAGGCAATACTTGAATATCCAACCCCACCCCACCACCCTTTTCAATTTTGGCATAAGCCCTATTGCTAAACATTATATGTACGAGCTACAAGTACTTGTCCATTAACTTGGAGATTTGAGCTTTTGGTTTGGAGAGTTCTATTGAAATGTTTTGAAAGAAATTGGCCTATGTTATTGACAATTTGTATTATTCATACAATATTCTTGGTTGGAGATTGCCTTGTGTATTGTCATTTCACGTCTTTCAGATTTGATGCCAAAAATTCAGATTTGATTCATAGTAAGCACGTCATAGCTCGATGGAAAGAAAAGATTAAAAGCTTTTAGATGACATCTTCACATGTCAAAAACATGCTCCACTATGAGTTATGAATGAAACATCTATAAATAGGTAGCTTTGAAAAACGTAAAAAAAGCATGTTGTTTACGTGAATCTAAGCACACTACCTAAATTTAACCATGCAAAGTTGGGCACACCTACCAAAGGGGGTCTAAGTATTCCTATCTTGTCATCAAGCTGTCCTAGCTCACATATGTACATGGTCATGGAGAGGGAAGACATACTTCTCGTCACGAGTTTTGGACTGGAATGTGCAAAAGGGAGTGTCGTCGAGTGAGGTTATGATTCTATTGTCATCTTCTTGTGTTTTTTCAAAAAAACAACTCACCTCCAATTGCAAATAGACTATTTGAAGGAAGGATATATACATGTTATCTAGGTTGTAGGTGGTAAGATTTTTGTGTTATTTCTTTCTAGTTGCTTTCAATGTCCTTTGCAATATTTGCAAGAGTATTCCCTTCCTCTTCCAATGCAAAAGCTCCAACATTTAAATGTTTACTTTTGAACATTTGATTTAAAAATTCCTTCTTCCCAAATGCATTGTGCGTCTTTATCGCGAGATGCATTGAGTAATGTTATTTCCGCGACACCTTAGATTTTCCTATCCTTGTTTCTTTTAAGCAACGCATGTCAATTTTGTAATGTAGATTGGTATTTATAATATTGTAATATTGTTTCCACAATGTATACATGTAGTTGACGTTAGCCACAATTTGAGGTCCAGGGCTCTCACAAATGTTCTACGATGGAGAGAGAACTAGAACAAGGCACAGATTCTTGCACATGACTTTCCATCTAGATGTATTGTGATGGATTTCTCTTGCTCAGTATTATACATCTTTCAAAATCACAAATGCATGATATTGAAAAGCGAGTTGTGGGCCTCATCATTGTGGTGGCCTACCTTTGTGCTGGTACCTCTTGCCCAGTAAAACACCAGCAAACTAACCAGCCTGTGGACCTTCAAGGAATCAGGTATATGAGAGAGAGACAGAGAGAGCATCAAGAGGATCAAAGAGGCACTACTAATAGACAGCAATTTGGAACTTCAAGCTAAGGTCCTTAGCTTAGAGAATGCAGTTTCACAACACAAGGAGAAGACTTCTGTTGGGCGCATATTGTTAAGGGATCGGACGACAACAAAGTACTATAAAATGACATTATCTAAGAGTGTTTGAAATTTGATATAATATTTTTAAATAGACTGTAACGCACTTATTATGGGAAAAGCAAAAAAAACCAATGTTCATTCACAAATAAAAAGAATAAACACATACAACTAGACTAAATAGATTTAGAAAAAAAATTTAAATATTTGAATAATTTTTGAGAATTTCAATTAAGTAAAGTATCAAAAGAATAAAATTCCTGTGAAAAAAAATTAACTTCATGTAACACGACTTCAAAGTTACCTCTATGATATTTCATGGCTTCCAAAATTAAATGGAATGTAAAAAAAATTTCAAATTTTGAAAGGCTCAAACCATCTAAGCAAAGAAGTTTTATATTTAATTTTGCATCACGATGTTTTGTAACTATGAAGGGCCATAGTTGCACGTTCCATTCTGGATTGCATTCCGGAACGTGATCCAAAACGCGATCCAGAAAATTCCAATGTGCACTAAAAATTAAACATTAAAAAAAGAAAACAAAAGTTCGTGTTTTTTTGTTTTCCTTTCATGTGAAAATCTTTAGACAATGTGTAAGATTTCTCTTGCTATTAAGGGTTTCTTCTTTAAATTTTTATGAAAAAAAATATATATTTTAACAAGCAATCGGACAGCGATCCAAAATGCTCGTTCCGAATCACTGTTCCAGCGAATCGCGATCCGCTGCAACGCTGCTCTGACCCAAATAAATAAACAAGTAGAGCAAAAGTTTGGAGCACAATAGGCACTTGATGTTCCTTGAGAGAGAGATTACGGCTGCAGAAAAGCATTTAAGCTTCAGGATCAATAAATCAACATAGAGTTTGGACGCCCATTCATGGCCATACATACAATGAAAGAATTTGAAGAAAAACACAGTTCTTATGAAGCACCAACTAACTTTGACCATCTACATAGTGCAAGATTGGTCACTTCATATGTAGGTCAATCCTATTCACAATCATCACTTTCAGAAGACATGAAAGTAAACTTTGAAGAAAGTCAAAAAATTTGCTAAGATGCACCACAAAGTCAGCTCCATATTGTACCCCATGCAGAAATATGTATTTCTTCTCATATGGGAACAGTTTCAAGGCTCGAGAAATATTGGCACACATCAAGGTGATGCTCGCTCCTCCCTAAGTGTGAGATGAATTCCAAAGGTGTTTCTCGACTCAAGAAAACATCAAACACAAAGTCATGGTGCTTCCGTATGTTGATTTCCAGTCAAAAGCAGGAATTCAAGTGAAAAGGAACAATAGCTGTTGTTAAGCTATTAAACCTCCAGCATAACTCCTTTTAGGCATCACTGTACCCACGCCACACTGCCCGAAACTCTTCTCGAAAAGAATTAAGTCTGGCTTTTAAATTAGGAGTACGGAAACTTGCATGAATCCATGAAACTGCAGGGAAGGGAATGCCTATTTCATCAGCTGATTGCTTCATATATGAAGAAAGCCCAATAATATAACAAAGAATAGATAGTACTTTTAGAAAGTATGCATCACAAAACCCCAGTGAGTGTTCTACTTCAGAGGTTACAAAAGATCTTACATATGATTCCCGCAGCTAGAGCTCCAAAGACAATTACATATGAAGACAACAAAAACCATAGTAGAGCACTGACTGCAGGGAGTTTCAAAAAGAATATCAGTACTAGAGTCAAAAGGCTGTTACTTTTCACACAAACTTATCACGTAAGGAATGTAGTTGCAAATCTGAAACAGGAAAACAAAACATGACCAAGAAAAAGCAAGCACAGTACTTGCAAAAATGCTTGAAACAACAAATCTGCGATCCCTGCCACAAATGTAGATAGTTCCTTTCAGAGGCCGCCCTCGGGCACCTGGCCTGAAGAACATTAAGAAGATTCCAAGTCAGGTTTCTAAGAGGGACTCAACCATAGAAATGCAGATGAAGGCACTGTCCATAGAAATGCACATGAAGGCACTGTAGCTATTAGGCTCTGTTTTGCAAGTCGATAGAGAATACAATGGCCACCCAAAACAACCTCCGATCACAAGAATATTATCAACTCCTATTTTAGAAGTACTGTACAGCAGTCAAAGAGAAAGTATGTAATATCTCACGTGATAGGGGCCCGCAGCTTTGCAGCCAATGGGGGTGATATACGCCGTGCCAGCCTGACCAACCTTTCACTGAATGCAACTGCAAAACTGCAAGGAAAAACAAAAGTGAAGTTCTATTTAACAGAAGTGCAAGCAACAGGGTCCCATGCACAGAATAAATTGCATCTAAGATCTTTCTGCATATCCTACTCGAACTATACAATCGATGTTAGACAGCTACCTGTCATTAAGACATGCTACACTCAAGCCAGCCAGAGAAACTGCAATCAATGCAAGTGGATTGCGAATAAATCCAATTACTGCAGAGCAACAAATGTATTAGATTTCAGAAAAAGCTCAAATGGCAATCGCTAGGATAATCTCACTACCTCACAATATTTTTAAAACTAAAAACAAAGGTAGCACTACAAACTAAAAAAATATGACGTGCAAATGCCTCCATATAAACTAGTTCTATGGCCTCAAACAGGTCACAATAGCATTTCTCGTTGCTAATCTCCATTTATATATCTTCAAAAGTTCCTACAAATATTCTCTTCATGCACTGCAAGTTTGTTCTATTATCTAACAACTGACTCTGACTTATGATTGTTTGGCAATCGGGATGCCAATGAGCATATTTCCATCTTATATGGTCATAACTATATTATTTAGTATCTGCTACAGTCAACTTTTATTCCTACTGAACAAGAAAATCACAATTTGTGACCACAGCAATCTAGACGTAGTCTATTATTTGAAAGCTATAAGTATTTGCAGTGCAGCTGAAAGGCGGCTTACCAAGAACAAGAGTCACCAGAATAAAGTAATTTGTGCGATAGCTGCACAACAAGATTGAATTGAGCAGATTAGTGCGGCAACTTCCAACAGATGCTCACAAATCAATATCAAAGTAAAATATCAGCTACAGAGCTATTGAGTAATACAGAAAACAAATAAAGTCAAATCAGAATCATTTCACATGTTGCTCAAAAAGTTTCTCAAGTATGCTCTTAGCTATTTATTCTTTCAAGTCTTTGGTTCCACACGTACAAAAAACAATGAAGGGTGTTATTACACATGATCATCCTACCTGGTAACAGCAGGAAAGTGTCTGCAGATGCAAATGCTCCAATCTCTGTTATATGCTATGCTTAGCTAGAGCTACTGGTACTCATGGATAAACATCTAGAATGGAGGGCCAATACGTTGTGCCTTTATTTAGCTTAAATATCTATCACCACTGGTAGCAGTGAAGGGCAACTATGGGGTATCAAGCTATCCTTTAAGGTGAGACTAATGATTGACATGGCCTGTGAATCCTTCTTATCAAGTTTCTTTCTTCTTCTTGCTTAGCTGGCCTAATTTCAAAGCTTTACATCCAAAAATACAGAATTTCTCTACCTTGGGCTTGATACTTGTGAAAGCCCCTTTGGGAGTCACATCGGATACTGCAATAGTGGGACTCCTGTTTTGCAAGAAAGTGGTAGTGTTGCAAGCCTTCGACCAATACAAGTTCACCAAATTCATTTGCTTCATCATTGATCGAGCACTCTCCACAATGGTGATCGGCAAAAAATTTTCAAACCACTCCCTATTTCCAACAATGTGCCTAGTAGCACCTAAATCAATAAATCGCTTTGTGTCGTTATCAATCTGAGAAGCCAATGCCGATGAAAGAACATTGGTTCATCATCCTCTATTCTTCTTCGACTAAATTTTCCAATTGCTTCACTTTCCCTTGCTTGATATCCGCCTTCTTCTTATAGCATGCTCTAGCCCAATGACCCAGCTTATGGCAGTAATAGCTTGCCTTTCTTCTTTTTCCGCTTGGTGGACTCTCCCTGATCTTCGTCATCATTGCCCTTCACTGGAATCCTCTTGAAGCCTTTTTGTTTGCATGCTTGATCCTCAAGCATGACTTGTCGGAATTTTACCACCTCATGCCTATGTTGTTCCTATAGCAAGATGTCATGCAGGTCCTCAATAGTCGGTAGCCTCAACCTCGACGCAATGCCACTTACAAACATCTATAAACTTTCAAATACGCCACTCATGGCCGTATGTACAAGTTCCATGTCCCTTATCGGCTCCCCAATCGTTGTAAGCTTAACATCTCTTAGCTCCTTCATCCGTGTGAAAAATGATCCTACCCTCTCATTTTCCTCCTTATGCTGTTCAACTCAGTTTTCAAAAACATCATGCGATATGGATTGGTTGTCTAATATTGTGTTCTTAGTGCATCTCATGTGCCTCTCGCTGTAATAGCATCACTACTATGAGCAATGATGTTATCCTTCACCGACAAATTCATCAAGGATAGGGCCTTCTAAACCCGCTTGTCAAATACCTCATATCGATAGAAGTGCCTCTATTCCACAAGGTTACCAGCCGATTTGAATCGGGCGACTTGAACCGGCTAGCTGGGTTCGATCCGGAAAAAGGTTGGTTCGAACCACGGTTCGATGCAACTATACTATTCCGCTCCTGTCATGATATCCCAAAGCTCCTTCTTCATTAGAATGCTCTTCATCTTGAATTTCCAAGTGCTATAATTGGACACCCCATCAAATTTATTGTCCTCACCAAGCACAGATTCGCCCAATGCTGTCATTTTGCAAAAAATACCTCTTAATGTGTCTTCTAATGGCTCAATGCCCTTGAGAGTGATTGCAAGTTCCGCAAGTCAACTTTAAGGTCTGACCAAAAAAGTTTCAAGCCTTCTTGCTGCCAATTTTGGCCCGGTACGCCAAAAAATAGCTCCAAATTGCTGAGACGCTCTACTACAAAGTCATTGACACTTTCTCTATCCAAGAGAAGTTGAAATTGTAGGGTACAGTCCTTTTTTGCTCTTTATTTGGAGGAAATTGGCTTTCGGATGGCCCCAAATCGACAAAAGACCACAAAACTAGAGACCCTCAAAGATTACGAACTGTTTCTTTACTTTGGAAAAACAATGGCTTTCAACCCAATTTCACCTCTTGGATCCTTTAATTTTGACAATTTTTGATGAAGTTGAAGGCTACTACACCCTTTGACACCTTTCACACACTTCAGGAGCTTGCTTCTATCACATCCAATGATAATTTTTTATCCAACAATTCCCAAGGCTCATGATCACGATCATTCATTAAGAGAGGAGCTAGATCTCCGACCCACAAGAGGTCCATGCGCCCAACAACTTGTGCCTTCCAACCTCGGATCACTCGAATACACAAAGAACAAACTATCTTTAGTGCGCGCACAAGGCCCGCGCCTCTCCCTCTCTCCTACTCACGTTTCGACCAAGGATCAGGGTTTGAAACGGCACTAAAAATGCGCCCCACGCATTCTTTTTTCTCTCTCCACAATCTGCCATCCTAATAGTAGATTCTCCCTCTCTTTGAGGTTATCTTGACTTGCTCAAGGGATGTGCAAAATCACTATATCTAAAACTTATGGAAATGCATGGCTTTTGAAGGATTTTTCCACCAAACCTTAAGTGCATCAGACATCTAACAAAGAATTTTTCAGCCTCAATCTTTGCATAGTTGTGTCAAACTGCATGTTCGAATCGTTTTTTTGGTTCGAACAGGAAAAAAAAATGGTTCGAACCATTTTTTTCGATTTTCCTGAGACTTGCGGGAGTTGGCATGCACATTTTCCAGGGGGAGAGAGAGAGAGAGAGAGAGAGAGAGAGAGAGAGAGAGAGAGAGAGAGAGAGAGACTTGAGGGTTTTTTGTGAGTTTTTGTAGGTTTGCTAATTTACTACTAACTAAAAAAGTAGGGCCTGTCAAATATAATAAAAAGTGCGTGTCCACTAATAATGGCCAAAAACAGAGAAGCATGGAATGTGTGTGTCCATAACACTCCCCAAATTTAAGCATCGATCTCAATGTTGGGCTTACAAAATGACTAAACTCTAAAAACTAGAAGAAAACACCCAAGCTATAGTTATGGTAATAGCCAATCTTAAAGAAAAGTGAACATACAACTATCGGAAAATGCATCAACCAATGGAGATATTTGAAGAGGAGGACATAAGTCATCACAATAGGCATTCTAAAAGCAACACAAAAAAGCCCACAAAACACAGTACATCGACTATGTTGTCAATATATCACTAATTTAATGGTCATCATGATACTATTGTTAAACAAAAATAAGTCGATGTAGATGCAAGACATAAAGAATCAAAACGATGTTGTAAGTCGCTCAAGGTACTCTAATAGCCCAAGAATGCCATAAGAAAGTGTCTTCATGTAAAATCCCGACAACTGAGATATCCAAAGCCAATTGGATGGCCCAGGAATACCACAAATAAATGTAAACGCAGCAACCATAGCAACAACTCGACAACTATTACGGACCCAACCCCTTGGGTCCCACATCTTACTTGAAACCGGGCGTCTTAACCAAAGACTCGTGGACCGCATGCATGCCACTCATCATAATCAAGGATTTGTGCTTGGCAGGGAAACTCCTAGCTTGAGGTGTACAAGGGGCAAAAATCTCAATGTTACCATTCATTCTATCCACCTAGGACAAGGTGGAGGGTATGTGCATAGCCAGAATGTCAGCTAACCAGGGGTAGGAGATGACCGAAGGTGTTGGTGGTGGCATGGGAGGTTGTCAGAATTGGAGGTTGGATCCTGCTTGATTCCAGGTCTCAGGGCTAGGGCGCATAGGGTGGATCTGGATTGGATCCTACGGCGGGGTAGATTGTCAGCGTTCAATTTCTTGTGTTCCAATTTTGAAATACGTAACAAATGGTATCAAAGTCACTGAAAATTGAGTACAGGTCTGATCAATCTGTCCCAGTGAACTGTAAGTCTGGAGCTGTTTCTACAAAAAAATCTTAATTGTCATTCTAAAACCGGGATTAGAGTTTTTGGAAAAAAAATACTCTGGCTTTTCGCCCCACAACCAGCAGCCAACTAGATGCAGAGCTGGCAGTTGTAGCAGCCAGTGTGGTTGCATGATGGCAAAGTGGGGAGGGGGCAACGTGGCCAGCTGTCTCACTAGCAGCAGGTAGCTGGGCCTTGCTGCCCAAGATGGTGTGAGAGAGAATGGGGTGAGTGTGAATTCCCATCCACCTCCGGGAGTTGTTTGAGAAAGTTCCGATTGATTGTCTTACACTCTCAATTTGGCTGAAGTTCTCTCCTTTGTAAAAGTTGTATATTCTCTTTCCTCTCTCTAACCATGGATCCTAGCCAGCTAAAGCTATGAGTGCTACTGCTGCTCAGGATGTTGAATCCATTATGATGGTTATCAACAATCTACAGCAACATATTCTTGATATGCAGGCAAACATAATAGGGAGCATCAACTACTCTTTCCACCCGGTTCAGAATCGACCTTTTCCCTGATTTCCCGTTTCATTTATAATACAATATACTGTCTTTCGCACAGCTAAAAATAAAAAGGTTCAGAAAGTGGAGAAAGTTCCTCACTAGTATAGGTTGCACTTGAGCCGGCTGGTCCACTTTGCTCGAGTCTTCGGAACCGTAAATTTTGAAAAAAATTCGGCAAGCGGACGGGGCGGCGTCGACCATTCCACCTCCTTCAATGCATTAACGAGGTCCTCGGCTGTTACGTTGCCCCAATCCATCCTTCCTCTTTATTCCTAATGTAACCCTAGCTAGCCTAGACTTTCCTACAAGCTTCTTGATTCATCCCAAGTTTAGCCCACTGAAGGAAGCCATACATAAACCGCATCGCATCTCATCATCTCTCTTGTTTGTTACGATCTAAGCTATGCTACTCTCTGATTAGTCATAGCAGGATCGGCTTTGCAGCAGCAAGAAATCCACAAAGAGATCGCGATCCTCTGGTGCACTTGGTGTAGCCCGAAATCAGAAGAGAGGGCAGAAGAGAGATCGTTCAGGCAGCCATCGCCAGCATCAACGAACGTCCTCAAAGTAAAGTAACAAACAATAAAATAGTAAATGCAGCAGCAGCAGGAGCAGCGAAAAGGAAGAGGAAAGGAAAAAAGTTGGAGGGGAAAGAAAGGGCCTGACCCTTACTTTTCCTTCAGAGCGGTCCTCAAAGTTGAGTCCCTTGCCTTACTTTTCCTTCAGTCGAGGACAAGTAATCGACAAGCACCTCACAAATTACTCTCTCCTCAACCAAATGCACTTGGCATTCCATTACATTGATGCTTCTTGGTTTCCAAGGGAAGCCTTGAACTTGGGATTGAAGAAACTTTGGATGTCAAGTTAACCAACTGAGACGATCTCGTTGGGTCCATTACATTAATGCTTCTTGATTTCCAAGGAGAGGCTCGAACTTGGGACCAAAGAAACTTTGGGTCCATCACATTAATGGCAAGGGTGTTGCCTATTATGCCAGTTTAAATGCACACTAGACCCATTACTAAATTTCACCCAACGGGGTTGGCTAAGTTGGTTGGCTTGGCATCCAAAGTTTCTTTGGTCCCAGGTTCGAGCCTCCCCTTGGAAACCAAGAAGCATTAAGGGAGAGGGCCAAAATACATACTCATGGTGATGGAGACTAATGTTGGGAGGTTATAACAATATGAGAGGGCATCGACTAGGGTATCATGAACCAACCCAACATATATATAAAAAAAAATACTTTGCTTATGTAGAAAACTGACGAGCATGAATGATCTTAAGGTGGTTTCATATCGGAGCTCCATAAGTGGGAGAAGGCCCAAATACTCTCCTCTGATTTGTTAAGGTCACTTCAAGTGGCATCTCCACCTTTTGCACAAGGTGGGACTCATCCCTAGGTTGCATCCAATGTGCCAAGAATGTATGCCAACATGGGATAAGTCCACTTGTTAAGGGGGGGTCCCTCAATATGTTCACTTCCCAAAATATGGGACAATGGTTCCATGACCAAGGAGATTCCTTATCATGTCATCCAAATTCAAATTACACTTTCCACTTGGAATTGGCCATGTGTGAAAGGCTCATGCTCATACGAATGTGGGGGGTAGGTGTGGAGGTAAATTTTCTTTGAGCACTTATTCCAATGTTAGTGAGATCACCCTTAGAACATCATAGATACTTGATTCAATACATGTTTCACACCCATGCAATAAATGCTTGATACCACAATACCTAAAAGTAGATGTTCTACACATATGTGGACATGGGCATTTGACATGCTACCAATACATGGTAACCATCACTTCAAGAATATGTTTTCTTTGACATACCCTTAATAAGGTGGGTATAAAAAAACATTAAGCACCCCATCAACACTTCAAATTGTGTCTGGTTGCTTTTGGAGTCAAACAATTGGTTCCTGACATTCAAGTGATGAGGCCTTGGCTCTTTGGCTTCATATCTCATGGGTTGGCCATGTAATGAGACAATCTACTTCTTGTTGATTGAGAGTTGGTTGTCTTAGTTGGAAAAATGTCATTTATAAATACTCAATTTCTAGTTTAGAATGCTTAACAAACTTGAATTCCATCAAGAGTTCAAGAGGAAGGATACACCCCAAAGTGAAAAATAATTTGCTAATACCTACCCACTGGCTCACACATTAATGCCCGTAATTTGCATGAAGTCATCCCATTCATAATGGTCCATGCTACATTTTCATTTGCTATATGCACGACATCTCATTATAACATTGCCTATTATATTGATGTCACCTTGTGTTATGTCTGAACTACAACACTTTGAGCATTAAAAAATATTTTATTAAGATGGACAAAAGTACTAATCTTCAAGCTTACACAATGGAACTATGATAACCAAATGCCAATTGTTATTTTTGTTTCTACATTCCTACAACCTCCTAAGGTTTGTTCAACTCATCATTATAGAGCATAAGACAATCTAAGTAAAATATTCATTTGCAAATTCATAAGATGCTCATTCAAGAATGTTGATTCACAGATGTGACTATCTTCTAGGTGTTCTAGTTGATGCATAAGTAAGTAAGCAAGAAGAAATCAAGACACAAAAAATATTCAGAATGCAGTCCGCTTGTGAGCGAGACAATTTTGAGAGGATCAGTAGATCCAAAGGTACGCTAGTAAGCGAGACACATTTTCGTGAGAGAACTATATTTCTCTCACGCCAATGCACTACTTGGATATGTCATGCAGTGCTGTTAAAATTCAAGAAGGTCAATAGGTAATATTGTAGCTGTTATGCACATGTTATTTTGTATGATCTCGAATGAATTTTTGTCTGATATTATTCGTGTGTCTGATTCATTGGTTTGATTTCGTTGAATGCTACATTAATCTGCTAACGTAGATCAGTAGTGTCTGTCTACTTTCTAAAGGATTGTAGGAATGATATAGCTGGCAGTGACCAGCAATCATATCTGAATTCATGACGAACTGATTTCATTTGCGAACATTTTCGCTTCGCTTTGCGATTTCTTGGGTATAAGTGTAAATCAATTTTAGAGCTCACTTAAGCTTCGCTTCGCTTCATTTTGTTTCGTTTTCATCTAGATTTTGTTTGTTTCGTTTTGTTGCGTTTCAGAGCATGATTGATCCAACACAAATTGTTCTCGAATAGAAATAATTCGAGCTTGTTGCGTTATAGAGCCTGATCGAAAATAATTCGAGTTCACGAAAGTTTTGTGAATCGTTTGAGAGACCTTTTATCAGCTTGTCACCAGAGTTCTAGCTAGAATTTGCATTTTCTGAGTGCATTTTTGGCATCAGTGGTATCAGAGCCACCTTGTCATAGTCTGACATAACCGAAAAGCTATCAAATCAAAGGGCCAAAACAACCGTCAACAAGTGAACACCAATTCAGGGGCAATGGCTTCAATCAGCAGCATACAATCCAAGATCTGTACAATTCTGAATTTATCAGGATCTAACTTCTTAGCATGGAAGTAAAGACATCACTAATACTCAAGGGTGAAGGATTATTCCCCTGGGTAGATGGCACTGAGGAGATGCCTACAACAACAGGCAAGGAGCTACGCGAATGGAGGGAGAAAAATGACAAGGCAGTAGCCTTGCTATCGTCATCCATCGAGGATAGTCTCACACTTGACCTAGCTACACTCTCCAAAGCAAAATAGATGTGGGATACACTACTCATGAGATTTCAAATGAAATCACGCAGTCAAATAATGATGCTGGAAAATCAGCTGACAAACCTGCAGTGGGATGGCAAAGATCTCACTTCCTTTATTAGGAAGATGAAGGATCTATTCCTATCACTACACAACTCTAGATCAGAAAATGCAGTGTCAGCAGAGGAGCAGCTCACTTATCTATTGAGAGCCTTACCAAGATCCTTCCAGACAACCAGAACCCTGCTAGCAAAGGATCCTGCAATGACACTCGAAAAAGAAATTGTCGAGATTCGAGAGGAAGTCGAGGCTAGAGAGCACCTCGATCACAAGGATGGTTTTGACCAAGCCCTCTACAACAACAAGGAAAAGACAAAGAAACAATCCAAGCCTAAGAGGGAGTCAGATTGAAAGCATGATCGTGATCAGCAAGCAGAAGGGACCAGCAAAGGCAAATGGAAGAACAAAGGGAGGTCGAAATAGCAAGGTGGAGAAAAGAAGACCTACGTGAGGTGCAGACACGAAGGACACACAGTGGACTCATGTTGGCTCAATCCAAAAATTGAGTGTATCCACTGTCACAAGAAAGGTCATGCAGCCATGGACTGCCACCTGAACCCAAGAAACAAATCAGCACAAAGCAGACAGATGAACAATAACAGTTCGTCTTATGTCGAGGAGCCAGAGATCTCGAAAATGGGCGAAGAGAGATCGAGCAGAAATAATTCGACTGCCTACATTTGTGCAGACGTGTGTGCAGCATCAACACCTAACACACATGAGGTAATCCTAGACTCAGGAGCTACCTCACACTTCGTAACATTAAGATGAATCATGTCTGATTTTCGAAGTGCAGATCCATCAAGATTCATTGTTCTTGGAGATGGATCCAGACACCAAGTGAATGGTATTGGTTCACTGTGGCTCAACACGAATGGCAGAGACAGATGACTCAAAGACAGTTTGTTCGTGCCTACACTACAACAGGACTTGCTTTCTGTGGCAAGAATAGCTGATGTAGGGATGCATGTGACATTTTCTGATGAAGCATGCAACGTTGTTGATGCTAGTACCAGTACCCTGATCACTCAAGGTAGAAGAAAAAGTAATCTATATCACTTGAAGGTATGCTTGTCTATAGATCAAGTGCATCAGACTCATGATGATTCGCCAGACACTCTATGGCACATGAAACTATGCCATATGAACTCAATGACACTTTACCAAGCAAGCCATCATGGAGCAATTACAGGGGTCAGCATCTCAAATGTGAACAATTTGACCACTTGTGATGCATGTTTGAAGGGTAAGATGTCACACACTCCATTTGTCAAAGACTCCTACAGAACGACCAAGATTCTAGAGTTAGTGCATTGACATATGTGGGCCTTTTAGTGTGATCTCAATAGGAGGCTCAAAATATTACATTACGTTCATTGATAATTGTAGTAAATTTGCCAGAGTGTATTTTATTCAGAATAAATCAGAAGCACTTGACAAATTCACAAAGTATGTGAATTGGGCAGAGAGATGCACTGGAAACAAAGTGAAGCAGATCAGGATAGATCGAGGCGACAAATACATCTCGAATTGCTTCACTGACTTCTGCAATGATCATGGTATCATTCACAGAAGGACTGCAGCTTACACACCGCAACACAACGGTGTTGTAGAAAGGAAGAGTAGAACTCTGATGGAAGCTGTCAGATGCATGATGGCCTACTCGAAAGCTCCAAGAGTATTGTGGGCTGAAGCAGTAGCTACAACTACATACATTCAGAACAGGACAGGGAAGTCTAGTGTCCCTCACACGACACCACACGAATTTTTGTGGACGATAAGACAACCTTCTTGCATGGTGAGCTAGACGAAGAGGTCTACATGGATCAACCCCTAGGATATATCGTGAATTCACTTCCTAATTATGCATGCAGAATGCATAGGAGTATCTATGGTCTGAAGCAGTTAGCTCGACAATGGTACAAAAAGAAAGATCAAGCCCTGAAATCCTTGGGATTCAAGCCACTGATGGCTAATTCTAATGTCTATGTGAGAATTACAAATGGGAAGATCATCATTGTGGTTGTATATGTGGGCTTTAGAGCTTTGTTTACTACTAGTCGATGTACTATTATTGATAAGCATTCAAAGGAAATCCTCTTTGCACACAAAGAGGGAAATTTGTATATCTTGAGTCATGATTATTCAATTTCTGTGAGTAATTCAGATGCGCTTATATGGCATCAGATATTAGGTCATTTAAACATGAGGTGTATCTTGTACATGCACCATAATAGCTTGGTCAAGAATATGCATATTACTATTGTCTCTAACAGATTTCAGACTGTTTGTGAAAATTGCTTACTAGGAAAAAGACCTAGAACTAAATTTCCAAAAGGACAAGCCAAAAGAGCTAAGTCCATTCTTGGATTAATCCATAGCGATCTATGTGGTCCTATGAGCATGCCCTCTTTGGGTCAGGGTTTGTATTTCATCACATTTATTGATGACTACTCCCTATTTACCATAGTTATGTTCATTAAGAACAAGTATGAGGCCTTTAGCGGTTTAAGAAATACAAAAAGTTTGTTGAGACTCAAATTGGTCAGAAGATCAAGACCCATGCGGTCTGATTCAGGGGGAGAGCACATGTCTAATGAAATGGCAGACTACTTAGCTTCATGCAATGCACACCATCAATTCATTGCAAGCTATACTCCACAACAGAACAGAGTAGCATAATGAAACAATAGAATCTTGTTGGAAGTTGCACGATCCATGATGTCCAATGCTCAGCTACCCATAAAATTTTGGGTTGAAGCAATATCCACAACTTGCTATCTGCAAAACTACTCCAGTAATACAAAGGTAGTTGACTCCAAAACTCTGTTTGAAGCCTACTACGGTTACAAATCAAGCCTTAAACACGTACGTGTGTTTGGATGTCTCTACTATGCACAATATCATCTGATCTAAGGAAAAAACTTGACCTTGTAAGCTGTAAGTACATTTTCACTAGCTACTCAACATCACATAAAGCATATTGCATTTATGATGTTGATACAAGTTAGATCTCAGTCAGCCGAGATGTTGTCTTCCTTGAAGACAAATTTTATGATTTTAAGCAAAAGCAGCAAATGCAGGAGTTTGTTCCAACAACTCCATTCACCATCAATAGACCCAGACCTATGACCACAAGTTGAAGATATCCCTGTCATTCATCCATGAGAGATGTCTACTCAAGAACCTGCAGTTCGAAGGTCTGCATGACAACGATAGCAATCTGACCGCTTCGTCCCTTAGGCGTTGATAAGCCACGACAAACATGCCTCTGTTCAGAAGTTCTGTCAATGACAGATGCATACAATTGAAAGACTGCTATGGACGCCGAGTACAACTCACTGATGAAGAACAAGACCTGGAGTCTTGTTAATCCTCCTGCAGGTATGAAACTCATTGACACCAAGTGGATCTTCGAACAAAAGCTCAAGCCAGATGGATCTATATCCAAATGGAAAGCTCGTTCAGTGGGTAGAGGATATGAGCAAGTTTATGGAATAGATTACACTGACACCTTTAGTTCGGTGGTAAAGCATCAATCTATTTGAGCCTTTAGCTGCTGCAGAAGATCTAGACATTCATCAAAGGGACGTCCAGACAACATTCCTTTATGGATACATACAAGAAGAAAATTTCATCTACCACCCATAAGGTTACGTCCTTCATGGCCAAGAGCATTTGGTATATAAATTGCATAAGGCACTTTATGGCCTCAAGCAAGCTCCTAGGTCCTGGTATGAACGAATCAATCACTTCTTGTTGCAGCACAATTTTACTTCATGCTCTATAGACTCAAATGATAATAGCCCTATATGTCGATGATTCTTTAATCATCAACAACTCAACTCAGTTATCGCATGAGACAAAGTCTCTACTGCCACAAGAATTTGAAATGACTGATTTAGGGCCAGTTCACTAACTACTTGGTATGGACATCACTAGAAATCGCCCAAGCCAAAGGATTATTGTAAGCCAGGAAGCATATCTGAACAATGTACTTCGCAGATATGGCATGGAGAACTGTAAGCTGATAGACACACCAATGGATCCAGGATCCAAGCTTTCAAAAGACATGTGCCCTAGAACTAATGCATAACAGAAAGAGATGAGTAGATATCCTTATCAGTCCATAATCGGATCAATAATGCACTCTATGATCTGCACATGCCCTGATCTAGCTTATGCTGTGAGCACATTGTTGCAATACATGTCCAATTTAGGCCTACAACATTGGTTGAAGAAGGCTCAAAACAATGAGATCTGCATGGATGTTTGATCCGTCGCATTTTTCGCTTGAGCCGAAACTTCATATAAATCTATAGGCAGTTGCACTGTTGTCGAATTGTCATAGACACATGAGTAAATCTGTAGTATCACAGATTTTTTTTTCTTTTTTAATCTATGTAGAATCCTTTGTTTTTCTACAGAATTGCATCTACAAATTTTGACAGAAAGATAAGAGACACTACCACACTAATGACACATAGCGACATTTATGCAAATTTTAGCGACAGATACGACCTATATAAGTGTCCCTATAAACGACGCTATCTACTTTTTTAAGCGTCACGACAAGACCGTCGTCCAGAGACATTTATAGCGACAAATTAGCGACGAAAGCAACAAATTTTTAGCAACGATTAAATTTCTTTCGGCGACACAATTTACACCACTGCACGTCTTTAAATATGTCGCCAAGCGATAATTGCTAACAAATGTCGCCACACGACGGGCAATTGAAATTATTTAAGAGTGTCGCACCGTGACGATAAAGCGACAGTTTAGTCGTTATAACATTGAATCATTTTTGAATGCGAAATTTGAAAAATAGCTGATTGTCGCCCCCAAGCGACGTTTATTCACCGAATTTTGTCGAAGCCTTCGAAGTCAAAAAAGTATTTAAGAGCGTCATGCCACCACGATCAAGCGACAGTTAAGTGTCGCTATAACGTCGAATCATTTTCGAACACAAAATGTGAAAAATAGCGGATCATCGCCTAGCGACGTTTATAAATGTCGCAAACAGTCTCGGGTCCATTTTCTATGTCGTCAGGAGACACTTGTATGTCGCCCAACGACATATACTGGGTTTAGGGTTTAGGACTTGAGCGACGTTTGTGCAACGCTAATGCCAACGTAGCACAAACGTCATTGTCTTCTTTTTTAGGGTTTTAGGGAGCATCACAAAGCGATGTTTATAATATTTTTTTTGGGGCCTACAAATGCTCATTTTCACTCGCGAGGCCCCATTTTTTTTGTTGGAGAGTACATGATGTGCGACCTCCCTCTATTTTGAGAGGATTCTATTGCTATTTTTTAGAGGTGAGCACTAGCATTGATCAAAATTGCTCATGCTTTATGTGCTACATATTCTAAATCACAATGTGCATGCATATCTATCCTATTTACAAAAAAATATTTACAGTTTTACAGGTGTACTCTAAATAGAGCTTCATGTGTGTGATTCCTCCAATGGCTTGGTTGGGCAATCTATTGCATAAGAAATTAGCACATGTTATTGCCTCACCCCAGAGCGGTGTATGGACATGACAACTCCCTCTTTATGCCATTAGAACTACAAAACTCAATCAACTTATTGGAGATATATTCACCTCCATTATCACTTCTTAATACCTTGATCTTGGTACCAAGTTAATTTTCTACAAGAGTTTTGAACTTTAAAAATGAATCATACACCATAGATTTACTACACAAGAGGTAAATCCAACAAAATCTAGAATAGTCATCGATGAAGATTACATGGTACTTGGCACCACCATTAGATTCTTGTGAAAAACTATGAACATCTGAATGGATGATTTCAAGAGGAGTGCTGATCTTGATGTAGATCTAGAGAAAGGTAGCTTATGTGTCTTTGAGAGGCTACAAAATTCACATATCTTTCCACACTTTGACAAATGCTTGGGGAGGCCGAGTGCAGGCTCCTTTGCACACATTTCCATAGCTTTGAAGTTGGGGTGGCCCAACCTTTTGTGCCATAGCTCCACCTTTGAGATCTCCAATGTAATCCTTTTGAAATGTCATGTGGGAGGATGTCATGTGGGAGCTAGCCCCACTATCTATCCACCAAGAATCATTGGTGTTGCACTTGGATGATGGTGGTTTGTTGGAAATTATCAAGGATGATTCTTTTTCATCCTCCTCCTCTCGATGTGCAATGTTGCTTTGCTTGTTCTCTTGTGCCATCTTCTTCTTGAGACATTCTGATGCAAAATGCCTTTTCTTTTCACATAAAAAGCATTTGAACTTGGACTTGTCTTTGATCTTGCCCTTTGAGCTTGATGCATCATCTTCTTCTTTGGTCTCCTTTGGATGCTTCTTCTTTCCATTGGCCTTCTTTTTGCTCTTGAATGAGAAATTGGCTTTCTCATCACCATCCTGCAAAGACAATGAGTTCAATCTTGCTTTGGTGTGTCACATCCTACACTATTCAGCCACTAATACACTATGAAGCTTTTCTATAGTGGTCAAGATGTGTTGGATTGCAAAACTTTGGACCAAATTTGCAAAGTCATCTCCTAGATCATTAAGAACAATTTGTACAAGCTCTCCATCACGAATCTTCTCTCCAATGGAAGCCAACTTCCTATTTAGAGACTTGATTCTAAGCACATAGTCCTGTGCACTCTCCTCCCTTCTTCTCATGCTTTGCAAAAGTTGGTTTCTAAGCATGAGGACTCTATAAGTGTTGCTTGATTCATAGATTTATTTTAAAGACCCCCAAGCCTCTTAGCACTAGTACAAGATGATACTTCCCTCAAAAGATCATTGCTTACATTCATCTTCACACAATGAAGTGCTAGTCTAGATCTCTTTTGTATCTAACCAACTCATGTGCACCTAGAGGTTCATCTTCATCCTTAATCAAGAACTCATAAAGGTCTTGGAGCACCATTAGTGACTCCATCCTAACCTACCAAATAGCATAATTAGTAAAATTCAATCTCTCACTAGCTTCTAGAAGGTATGCTCCAATAGATCCCATCTTACTAGTGAATTCTACACACAAGAAATGGATTCGATTGACTTTGAAACTCACAAAGGTCTCAACCTTGTAGTGTTTCACTAAATAGAGATCTAATCCAACAAATGGACTTGTAATCTCAGTTCTAGCACTCCCTCACAAAGTTGGAATGAAGATAAGATGATGTGAAATCTACTTTCAAACAAATCTTGCCAATCTTGGCTATTTTTGGACAAAAAAATCACTTAATATCACTGTTTCTTCTTGATGTACTTTCAAGACCTGTAAATGACTTTAAAAGGACTTGATTTCAGCCTAGAATAATTAGATCTCATGAATCAAATTCAAATCTAACTAATGGACTCAATCTTGGTAGCTTATCCTGGGATTTTCACCAAAAATTACATCAAGATATCTCAAATTGAATATTTAGTGATCAAATGAATACCATGCATTAAATGTAGGTTCAGAAGTGCCCACATGTGTGAACAGTATAGATTTTGATCCCAACCAAGTTTGGAATCAAATCCCCTCACCAAAACTTAGCTTCTAGCTCGACCTCACAAAACTAGTTTTTGGCACCAATACTTGCTAAAACTGGATTAGATTTGGTCAACAATTAAAGCCCTTGTACTTGGATTTGATACCATGTGAAAGTATAGTACTTTTTGGACCATAAATGGATCTTCAAAGATCTACAACAGTGATTTGCTTAACAATCTATCAAAAAACTTGTCATCAAAAAGTTGATCTAGATTGGCAATTTGACAAACACCAAGCATTGATAATCAAATCATTGAACAAACCCATATATCAAAGTTGGCACGTGTGAAGAGCAGCCTGACGTACGGCCTATAGACAGTGTTTGAAGTAAACTAAGTGTTGGTCTCATTTAGATCAATAGAAATCAAGGTACATGGAGAGCAAACTCGAGATTGCCAATGAGCTCCAAAAATAATCTATCTTCTCACTATGGGAGCTTGGAATAAATAGCAAAAATCACTTCCTTTGTAAATTTAGTTGAATTTCTAGCATGTACTAAGGAAGTTAACTCATCTTTTTTTTTCCCTAAAATGAAACCCTAGCCTATTTCCTAGAGTCATGCTTGGTAAATAGCTAGTTGGTCAAAATATCATCATAAATCAAGGTCTAGATCCTATAAAGTAGGGATCTCTATCAAGTAGACAGAACCACTTCTTACATTAGGAGTGGATTGCCATGTGGCACTTTGGCCATACATGTGTGGAATCCAATTATACACAAAAATATACAATATGCTACATGGCTAGATTTGCCAATGTTGGCAATTTTTCACATACAAGACCAACCTTATTGAATGAGCCTGGCACCATTTAAAGTATACAATCTTAAGGGCAGAGTAAACCATAATATTACAGATCTTTTCAATAGCTCGACATCTCCTTCTACCTCTTACTCTTTTCTAACCACAATGCTTGAAGAGCCATCATGTTATGAAGATGCAAGTAGATCACAAGTTTGGAGAGATGCAATGCAAGTAGAGTTTGATGTTTTGATAGATAATCAAACTTGGAATCTTGTACACCTTCCATATGGGAAGAAGCCACTTGCATATAAGTGGATCTATAGATTAAAGTACAATCAAGATGGATCTATAAGCAAGTACAAAGCTAGATTGGTTGCTAAGGGGCTTCTTCAAACTAAAGGCATAGATTATGAAGAAACATTTGCTCTTGTAGCAAAACTTGTAACCATTAGATTGATCATTTGTATTGCTACTTTATTCAAGTGGAATTTCTATCAAATGGATCTGACAAATGCTTTTTTGAATGGCTACTTGGAGGAGGAAATATACATGTTGCAACCCAAGGCCTTCATCAAGGATGGTGAGGAGGACAAGGTTTGCCACTTAAGGAAGAGCCTATATGGCTTGAAGCAAGCACCTAGAGCTTGGTACTCTAGGTTGCATGATTTTCTCTACTCTCTTGGCTTTGTGATTAGCTCTTATGAGCCTTCTTTGTACATCAATTGTAATGATGGAAAGATCATCATTCTAGTACTTTATGTTGATGATATCATATTGACACCATTCAGTATCGGATGGAGTTTTTCCAGACCCCATTGTTTATAGATGTAGCATTGTTTCCCCTTCAATTTTTGTATTGGTCGGTGCATGCATGGACCATTTTCAGGTTTATTGGACCTGCTCTAGGTTTGTATCAGTTAGACAGCCTCCTGATCAAGCGTTTGGTGGTTCTTGACTCAAGTCTATCATTCCAGTGTCTGATCTGATTAATTGTAAGAGTTCCTTTCTGTTGTGTCATGAAGAGCTTTTTTGTGTAGGTTTTTATAATCGTGAATCATGGTTGGTCTACCTCTGTTATAACGTTACTGTAAAGTGGAACCGGCCTCCGTGAGGTGGTTCCAAGGCGCAGTAGCATCGTTTAGTTTTGCTCTTTCTAACCTTTTTTTGAACTATTTTCTTTTGAACCATTGCACAACATAGTAGCATCATCCAGTTTTACCCTTTGTAACTCTCTTGTGAGCTGTTTTCTTTTTGATCAGATGTTGTTGAACTGGTTCTGGGTGTAACTGTCCTTCTCAAGGATGCTTGTGTCGGTAACTTTCCTTGTCCTGCAGTATTAGCAAGAAACATTAAGCATCAGTAGAGGAATTCTACTTGGTAGCCAGGCTCAATTTACTCTAGATAAAACTGAAAAATGCTATTAAAATTGAGAAGCGGTTCATACCATTGTTGTTTGGTAAGAGTTATAGTATGTTGTAGCAATCACATTATGAATGGAGTTAAGAAGTCAATTTCGATTGGCATGTAAGATATTCAACTGATAACATTTGCATCGAGGCATCTAATGCAAAAGTGGCTGTGACATCCATGATTCTATGGTGTAGGTTATTTGGCAAGTCTACTACTTTGTTGCAGTAAAGAGTTTCTCAAAAAGTCCTGCCTACGGTGGGACTGGCTGGGTTGAGCCAGTTTTGTCCAGTAACTCCTCGAGTGCAATAACATGAGCATAGGGTTCTTGAAAGAAAGAGCAAAATTCAGCCAGTTCTATTGTGAATCAAAATCTAAAAAATAAAAATTGGGACACGTTCTGGAAAAAATTAACCCTAATTCCTGGAACGCGTCCTGGAATGTTGAGGATTTTTCTAATTTCAAAAGTCTGCACAATGATATGCTCCAATACGTAAGACTGGGGACTCCAATTCTCGTGCTGCCATACATAACAAAGTAAGTGTCTTTTTTTCAGATTTTATTATGTTGAATTTTTCATATGAATTTTGATTTCACATTGATTTTCAATATTTTACTGTTTTCTGATTGCAGTGATCATTGGAGCTTATATGTGTTGTCCTTATATGTCAATGATGAGGGTGTGTGTAATCCAGTTTGTTTAAAGATGAACTCTATTACACACACACACACACACACACACACACACACACACACACACACACACACACAGAAAATTGCCAGGAGCCATATCCAGAAAATACTGGAACTCTTTCCAGTACCAAATGCAAAAACATATACGAAGCTAAAAATTGTTGATGCAGAGGTAAAAACTTATCAATATCGGTTTGACGCGCCCTTGTAGTTATTGTTTGGTTTCTTTTCATAACGTGCGCGTTGATCCGATATTTAAAAAATATTTTTTTGATATCGGTTTGACGCGCCCTTGTTTCCGTTGTAGATTTAATTATAACATCCTGCGCATTGATCCGATATCTCATAATGTTAAAATTTGGATTTTGCAGTCCTCCCAGTAGGTTGATTCTGTCAGCTGTGGTTGGTATACCGTATGCAATGCCAAATACTTACAATAACAATTGTTTGTTCTGCCCGACGGGATATTTGAAAGTCATGAAAATTTGGCCGGGAAAGTTAAATACAATTTTCGTCCGTCAACCATTGTTACGGTTCGTCACAGATGGACACCATTCATTGGGACACATAAGCATTGAAAGCATGCAAAGTCAAAAACAACATCTTGACAAAGGGCCCATTTTGAGTGCTAATATCCCCTAATGTTACAACTGTGTGGGTTAACAGTCATGAAGTGATGCAATTACTACACAGTGAACAATGACATAGTCTGTAGTGTACGGAGTAGATTGTTCCATCTCCAAAGAAGCAAATTGTTCCATCTTAAAAGAAGCATGGGTGTACGTAGCAAAGTCTTCCATCTCCAAAGAAGTATGGGTGTACGTAGCAACTTGTTTCATCTCCAAAGAGTATTCTTAGCTTCCCAGGTGGTAGCAAATTGTTCCATCTCGAAAGAAGTATGGGTGTTGAATGAGTTGAGTCGACTTGTTCGCCCTTGAGAAGATGTTGATGGAGTCGAAGTTGTTGATAGACTTCGATTGAGTCGGTGAAGTCGACGTCGATTAAGTCGAGTCGATCATGCTCTACTTCAAGTAGGTATATATATACAAATTGTTCGACTTATGCGAGTAAGGCTGATGTCGTTGTAGAGAGAGAATATTGCAGTGCTCAGGGAATAAGTTTAGGTGAGTAGGAGTGAAGATTAACTCCAACAGACCTTCCGAAACTAATAGTTTATTTCCTCTTGGGACATGACGATCTAGTACATGTGTGTTCAGCGGATTATTTCGCTCGGTAGCCGTGGCATCCAATTCACTTAAAATTCTTTTTTTTTTTCAAGCTGAGCCATATCAATTTGACTTGCAATAGGATGACCTGCTGCTTGGCATCTTGGACGGCTTTATCAACTTGATCTTGAACTTTGATGAGTGCATTCTGAAGTTTGGAAACATATTTTTCTAGCACATCTTCCTGTTGTTTTGTCTTTTTGATCTTTGCTTCGGATTTTTCTTCATGTTGCTTGGCTATCTTGAGCTCTCGATTGATTTGGATTAGTTTCTAGTTGATGAGGGTATTTTTGGAGACAAGATCTACAATTCCCTTCTCCATAAAAGATTTCCCTTCTATCATGGTCTAGATCATTTGCCCTAGGTGTGTATGGATCCCTAGGATGTCACCAGAATCCAATGGTAATGACGGCAACATTGTAGTAGCAACAGGAGGTACAAATATCGCATGTTGTTCTGATTTGGCTTGAAGATAGGACTGCGAATCTTCCTCTTTGAATATATCTTCACCTTCAAATCACATGCTAATTCCTGTGAAAAATGCAAAACTAAGCTTGGTAGAGGCCAGAATCTTGTATATAGATAAACACACATGTGTGGAGCCTGTTCCCACGTGTGAAAATAGTGTACTTGTCATGTACCATAATCATATAGGTTGTACATATGATTTAATTCAAGTTCTAGTGGCTAAAAAGGCCAAAAACTAGTTTTCTAGACATATGACACATGGAATCAGTCTATTGCTTGCATGAGCCACATCCTTTGGTTAGGTGTCACATCCCATGTGTAGAGGATAGCTCACATGTGTGGAATAAGCTGAAGTAGACGAATTTTGACTTCTAGAAGATTTTCAAGTAGATCTCCATATAAAAGAAAAATGGGCCAAAAGTGCTCAAAATAGAAGGTTTTGTCCAAATGTCAGTTTTGCATGATGAATCATCATATGACAAAGCACCTTCACACATGTGGGATCAAAGGGATGATCAGTACCACGAGCTCCCACTTATTGTATATATAGAGCCACATTTGGCCATAATCAATGTGAGACACCAATCTTGGTTTTGGAAGCAATTTTGAGTGATTCTCTCCATTTGTCTACATTTGTTTTGATTGTTTTGAGGTTCTATCAATGTGTACTTGATTTTAAGGTTGGAGTCCGTACTCAGACAGTGTTTCACACGCGTGAAACCATAAAGTACACTTACCTTCAATTAATGATTGTTCTTGTTAGGATTTTGTGTCTAGAATTGATCTAGATTGATCTTAATCTGAAATAGATTGATAGATCAAGTAATCTGACAACTAATCCCTCTTGAGGGTCAGATTAGGATCCACTCTTGGTCCTTTTTGTACTTTTTCCACATGGTATCAGAGCCAAGTACAACAGTTTTTGTTGAAATTGATAGGGTTAATCCAAATCAAAGCCAAAATTAGCAGTTTTTTGGAAACTAGTCAAATTTTGTGTAGCGAGTTGGATTTGATAGCTATCCTCAAAATTTTTGGTCCAGATCTTGTGGTGGGTTGTAGGAACCCTTTTCACATGTGTGAGGCCATACAGCTCCGGTTTTGACTGAGACATTTCAAAAATTTGTAGAATTTGACTCACATACCCAATTTGGGGATTTTTTGTGCAAAATCAAGCATTTTCTATAGAGAATCTAATCCCTTGATTAGTTCTTGGATTAGATCAGTCAAGAAATTAAATTTGAAGCTTGAATTAGGTGCATTAATTGATCATCTCTAATTTTTTGAGTGCATGTTGAAGTTGAGAGAGATTTTGCTAAAAATCATAGATTAAGGAGTGATATGCAAGGTGAGAGGTTGTAATCCATTATACCATCACTCTAGATTTGTTCAAGAGTGATAGGTTAAAGTTTAGAAGCATCAATTTGCTAGAAAACGTCCTTGGATCTGTCCTCCAAAGTGAAACCTTTGAGAGTTTCTAGTGCATATAGAGCATCTATGCAAATCTTTTGTAGAATTTGACATAGATTGGCTTCAATTGAGAGTTCTAGAAAAGAGATTGAGATCCAAGCCACATTGTTAAACCCTAATCAATTTGTTTGAGTGATTGTAAGGTTTGAAAAGAGTCATTAAGGTGTCTATGGCAAATGTGTAGAGAGAGATCCAATTTTCTAAGAGTTCCTTCCTTTGTAGAGGGCAAGATCTAGAAGCTCATTATGTGTTGTTATTGGTGGAGAGTTAGTCTCTTCCTAGGTGATCAAATCTTTCTAAGTGGCATTAGCTCTTTGAAGCACAATATCTTATTGAGAAAAATCACCACTTTTGATTTTGAATTTCATTCCAAGTCTTAAAAAGTAGAGTAATTGGTGGAATCCAATAGGAGTGATTGAATTCAATTTGTTGAGCAAAAATTGACATAGAATGTATGAAACTCAAATTAGTTCTATTCAACTTTCTTTGTGAGAGTGTGACGGTCAATTTGACATCCCATTGGATGTCTAGAATGAGGAGGAGTCCATATTCGAGTATTCATGCATGGTTGAGATCTTTGTGAATCTCTAGTTGTCTAATTTTTTAAGCTTTGTGAAAAATTGGTGGTATAGTTTGTTGTCAAATCAAATCAAATTCATTCTAAATCTCAAGTGTGAGATTATTTGGGTCAAGCGTGAGTCCAGAAGAAGTGATTAAGTTTGATTTTCATGTATTTGAAACAAAACCCATCTTTTGTTCAAGAATCTCAAGTGTTGAGAGAACTAGTCAAGTGAAAAGGAAAGTCTAGGTGTCAAATCTTTTTCATATCCATTTCAACTTTCAAAAGGAAGAGTCATTGGTATTTGATGAGTCCAATAGGAGATTGGATCTGATTTCTTTAGTGATTTGATTCAAAGATTGTGGGCTTTTGTCTTAGTGATCAAAGCAAAGTTTCCAAGTGACTGGTCATTACTGTGAAGATTGATTCTTAGGTTTGTGAGCTAGATCTTTTGTAGATCCTTCTAGATTGTTGAAGATGTTCAAATCTAGTCTCTTGAAAGTCACAATTTACATTTATAGAATCGTATCACAGGTTTTTATTTACATGACATCAATAGGTGGCATCCTATTGAAGGAAAGAAAGGATCTTGAGTGCAACCTTTGTGGCAAGGGAGGATATTTTTTCTCAAGATGCTACAAAAAGAAGACCAATCCATCCAAGGAGAACCAAAGCAAGGGGGCCGAGGTGAAGGATGGAGCTTCAAGTTCAAAATGCAAATACAAGAAGGACAAGTCCAAGGAAAGGTGTTTCCTTTGTGGAAAGGTGAATGAAGCTTGAAGTCTCATAAGGACTTGCAAGATTTGTCTTCAAGAGTCTATCACAACACATGTCAAATCTTTTGAAATTTTTCATTTGGAAGTGCATTTTTTGGTTCAAGATGCAAAGATAGATCTCACTTTCATGAAAGTAACTTGGATCTATTTTATGTCCTTGGAAAGTATTTTGCTTGGAACTTTGGACAAGTTCAAACTTATTGTTATTATCCAAGAGAAATCAATCAAGAATAAGGAGCAATCACAAAATGAAAATAGTTTCATTTATGCTCTCATGTCAACTTATGAAGAACCATTTTGCTTTGAAGAGATTTTTGTATCTCAAAGGTGGATTAAGGCAATACTAGTTGAGCGTGATGCCTTAAAAGATAGCAAAATATGTTTTCCTTGTAAGCTTACATTAGTTATGAAGTGAAGGAAATGGAAATATCTTCATAATGTAGGATCTTCTGGTTTCAATAAGATCATGAATGATGTGTTCACTCATAAAGATGAAAATTGTAAGTTTTCAATCTTAAAGGCAAGTTGTAAACTTCTTATGAGAATAAGTGAAGCATCCAAAGTGGAAACTTATATCCATAAGCAAGTAGTTAGCCTTATTGAGATGGAAATACCTTTTGATTTCAATATTGGAAAAATCATGCCAAGTTGTGGTGATTTTTGGACTTATGTTTCTAGCATAAGTAATCTTGATAATCATAGGAAGTGCATATTGAATGGTCATACTTGTTGTGATCATTATGAGACATGGAGGTCTCGAATTTCCATAAAAAAGGAGCACCATGAAGAGGATCTTAAGGAGTCATCTCAAGGTTCAAATGTGCCAAGGATTGAGGAGGAGAATCCTTCTCAAGGTTCAAGTGTGCCAAGAATTGAGGAGGAGAGACCTTCTCAAGTTGTGATTCCAAAAAGAAACTCAATAAATATGGTTGATTCCATGTGGCTCACATTTCAAGGGAAAGAGGAGCATATCTCATGTGGCATACATCTCATACTTACTTCTCTTATGTCATTTGATAAATCAATTTGCTTTAGTGAGATCATTGCATCTCAAAATTGGAGTAAAGCCATACTAGTTGAGTATGAAGTCTCTCTTGAGAACATAGATGATGTTCTTAAAAGGTTGAAATTGATTTTAAATCGATTAGAAAGCAAATGGTTATTTCATCAAATGTATGCTCTTGAGTCATGTAAGAGCAAAAGTGATTTGTTCACTCATAGTTTGAAAATTTGTATTGAGGCAAATTGTAAACTCTTTATGAGAGTAAGTGAATCATCTTCTAAAGACACTTATCTCCATAATGAAGTATTTAGCCTCATTGGATCTGAGATTAGCATGGTAAACAAGCATGAAGATATGATGCAAACACTTTGTTATTATAGCATGCATAGTCTTGCCAATTTGGATAAGTCTAATTCTCTAGATCATGGTAACATGATGTTAGATCTTTGTGATCCTAATATGTCAAGAAGAAATCTTTATTTTCTCATGGAGGAGCATGCACATGAAGAAGGAGCAAGCCTCAAAGTCAAGCATCTACATGAAATTTGGAAGGAATCAATTTCGAAAATGCTAGGATGGTGCAAAGCTCTCAAGTTCATCAAAGATGTCAATATCAAAGAAGCATTATCATGGATATGGTGATTTCAGATCAACATCAAGCTCATTGGCTGATCTTCACACCTTTTGAACCAGCAAAGACCAATTTAGCCCATGGAGTCAAGTTCGAGATCATCATGTTTTCCAGCAAGCTAAATTTACCAAGCTAGATTTTTGAGGAGTGTGAAAAATGCAAAAATAAGCTTGGTAGAGGCCAAAAATCTTGTATATAGATAAACACACATGTGTGGAGCCTGTTCCCACGTGTAAAAATAGTGTATTTGTCATGTACCATAATCATATAGGTTGTACATATGATTTAATTCAAGTTCTAGTGGCTAAAAAGGCCAAAAACTAGTTTTCTAGACATATGACACATGGCATCAGTCTATTGCTTGCATGAGCCACATCCTTTGGTTAGGTGTCACATCCCATGTGTAGAGGACAGCTCACATGTGTGGAATAAGCTGAAGTAGATGAATTTTGACTTCTAGAAGATTTTCAAGTAGATCTCCATATAGAAGGAAAATGGGCCAAAAGTTCTCAAAATAGAAGGTTTTGTCCAAATGTCAGTTTTGCATGATGAATCATCATATGACAAAGCACCTTCACACATGTGGGATCAAAGGGATGATCAGTACCATGAGCTCCCACTTATTGTATATATAGAGCCACATTTGGCCATAATCAATGTGAGACACCAGTCTTGATTTTGGAAGCAATTTTGAGTGATTCTCTCCATTTGTCTACATTTGTTTTGATTGTTTTGAGGTTCTATCAATGTGTACTTGATTTTTAGGTTGGAGTCCGTACTCAGACAATGTTTCACACGTGTGAAACCATAAAGTACACTTACCTTCAATTAATGATTGTTCTTGTTAGGATTTTGTGTCTAGAATTGATCTAGATTGATCTTAATCTGAAGTAGATTGATAGATCAAGTAATCTGACAACCAATCCCTCTTGAGGATCAGATTAGGATCCACTTTTGGTCCTTTTTGTACTTTTTCCACAATTCCCTTCTTTCCACACAAGTTTACCCCCATTATTAAGTAAAAATGGTAGAGATACAATTTCTTGGACTCTTGGAAAAGAATATTTGCTTTTTTAGTCAAATCTCCAATTCCAGGCTCAAATTATGTTTTAAATGGCCATGTCTACCAAACTAGACTTTTACCTTTTGTCACTCCCCTAAAAGACCTATTGTACTATCATATTTTCCTCTAGGTGTTGTTCTGGAAATCAGCAAGATTTAAGAAATTCTCTTTAACGTTGACTTTATTCTTTTAGGTGATCATGATTATGATAATACTAATTTTGCTATTTTCTAGTAACAAGGTGAATCTCTTGTGACCAATCTGAAAGGCCAATTAGTTTGGTTTTCTCAAGAGAAGCTTCTCCGCTCTTTCTTATAGAAAGCATTGATGTTAGCTTATACTTATTACTCTTGCACTAGCTAATTTATTGACCTCCATGTGTTTGTGTGCTAATATTCTTACTAAGCATATGATTTCTCTCCAATGTTTAGTATAGTTTGTCTGCTTAATCTATATATACATCAATTCAATAGCGTCTACCTCCCATGAGCTCTAGAATTTAGCCCATACTTTAGTTTTTGCTACATTGTTTTGTTGATTTACATTTTGTTCATATCAAATGCTATGAAGTAGCCTTTTTATTCTTTTTTTTTTGTGGTATTCATTTTGTCTAGCTTCATTGTTTGGTAACTTTTTCAAAAGAAAAACAAGCTTTACCCTTATTTATGATATTGGCTATATGGTTTTCAAACTTTGAATGTAGATATTGAAATCTCATTGAGGAGGGCTCTATGTCATTTCAATAGCTCTTATTTGCCAAAGAGGAGCAAATATAAGACCATTGGTCTTCTCAATAATTTGGTTAATATGCCACTTAGAAGGCTGGTTCTCTTTCCAAAATAGTCAAAATTTTGTTTTAAGGCAATATATGAAGTCCAAAGTCACCCAAAAGGAAATAGACATAGAATGTGTTCCCCCCCTCCCTTCCCCCCTTTTTCATAAACCACCACCACCAACACATCTTTAACATTGAAGATGATAAGATAATATGAGAAATTTAAAAAGATACAAATCTTTTTATTATACGAGTTGTACTCGAAATATATCTGAAGTGCTATAATGTGATTTGGGTTCACAAGTGATTGAATCCAAGTGCATTGAAATAGAGCTATTGCCATAGTCAATAAAAAATTAGTTTACTTATTGTGTCATCACACATTGAGTTGCACATATGAACATAAGAAAAAAGAAAGATCTATTAGCCAACTTAAACCTCCAAACTTTTCTTACTTGAAAATCAACACATCTTTTTCATTATCTTGTTTATACTATCAAAATTACTAATACTGACCTTGAAAGTGATTGAATAAAAAATCCTTTGAAATAGAGAGGTTGCATAATCAAATGATAATCTAATTTTGTTAATATTGTGTAATCACACATTAAGTTGCACATATGAACATCTAACTTTTTTTTTCCCTTAGTAGCTTAGCTTAAACCCCCAAATTTATCTTACTTGAATGTAGAATCGATAAACTTATTAGTGACACATGGCCTTTGACAATTTGTTTTTTTCCCAGCCTTAAAAGATTGGCTAGCTTCTTTCTAGAGATAACTAGCATTTTTTTTATAAGGACAAACCCTCACTTTGCTCCTACTTATGAGAACTATTGTTGCTTAAGAATCTTCGTGATTAGTTTAGTGCCCTAATATATCACAATGTATACCTTGCCTCCTTCCTATACCAAATTTACTTAAATTAATTTTCCTAAATTTGACAATCTATTAAAAAAAAATCCCACAACTCCTCTTTTGACATCAAAGAAAGAGACTTTATTAAACTCATTTCTAGCTCTTTATCCCATGTAAGGCCTATAATTGACTCATCTAACATTTCTCATCTTTGGAAATGAGTTGACTTTAAGCTCAACTTACCCTTCCTTGTACTCTCTACATCGTGACCACCTAGTCACTTTATTAACCAAAATTGGTCAAGATATGATCATGCTAGGACATGGACATGAAATTTTGATTCTTATGCAAAAATCTTCATTGCCAAGTTTAGACTTTTTTTCTACTACTTTCTCTCTCACTCTCTTTCCCTTGTTACGAAGTGGCCCCATGTGCCTAATCAAACTCAATCATCTATCTAATATCGTGCAACAAATAATGAAATAGTACCCCATCTACTCCTTCAATATCGCATTTCACACTTCTTATGATAATGAGCATTATGTGAGACTTAAGATTTAGTTATTAATGTTAAATGCATTCTATTAAGTGAATTATAATTTTGATGATAAGCATGGGCTTATTTGGTCATTGTAGGATTACCCCTATGGTTGCCTTTATGTAATTCTTGGAATATTTTGTTCTTTACAAGAGAGAAATCATTTCTTTTGGTGATTTGTGTTAAGATTGCGTACATATTGCTTCAAAATTACATTTACTAGGTTAACATATAGTGGCCTCCCTATGTGAATTTTCAAACTTGGAAAAATGTCCACTATGTAGTGTGTCATATGTTCCTTATTTAAGTTCTATTTATTCTTAAGCTACATTTTCCACATGTGTGAGAGTTGAAGTAACATTCTCTCCCTAGTTTTATGCATTTTGATATAAATTTTTGTGAAAAATTGAATATTTTAATGATTTTAATGAAAATTAAGAGACTTGCATAGGCCAGCTTTTCTACCTTTATAATTAAACATTTTGACTTGTGAAAAAGGAGTTTGTGGGAAGGGGATAACATTTATTTATTTATTTTCCAAGCTAAAATTTATTGAAATTTGTGCACACGTCTTTTTTCTACAAACATGAAAAATCTCAATCTAACGAGCTATAGATGAACTATGCAAGTTGCACGTTTCAAGCCAAACAAGCATATGATTTGACATGAGCATGTCACACAAGCATCAAACAACATTGGCCAATTAAAGTAAACATATTGAATATAAACAAAAAAATATGTGGACTATTCATATGTATGACATTCCAAAGTAGAAATTTACAAATCTATAGGACATGGGTGTAACAATTAGGAGTTAAAGAGTACAAAGTGTATCTACATGTTGGCACGATGTACAATATCAAATGTCCTTGTAAAGTTGGTTAAACAGTTTCACACAAATGTTGAGATGCTAAGTTGCATCTTTTTGTAAGAATAGTACACAATTTCTATTTTGATCTTGTGATGAAAAGATGATCCCTTGTTTACTGTATAAGTATCATGGCATTGTTTGAAACCACATCTAGATTAGTACTTCTCATTGAGTCATGATTGCCATGATGGTTACAAAAAACACGCGATCAAGCTTTTTGAACAAGGAAATACACATATTTACTACTAAGTTTGAAGGGTGGAGTCTTTTATATAAGAATTCCCACTTAGTTATTCTTTTGATTGGGATTTTTTAGATTCATAGAAAAACATGGAATTTGCCTAGTTTGCAAAAACACATGGCAGCCCCTAATGGTCCAAACCCCAATAGGGTTGTAACATACTTCCCCCCTTATTTCAGTTTTGTGCTTAGAACTTAAAGTCAGGGAAACTTTTCTTTAGATTACTTGCTAGTTCCCATGAATCCTCATCATCAGAATGCCCTTTTCATCGAACCAGATTCTCAATAACCTCTTGATTACGCAATCGCTTGGATCTCATATCAAGAATCTCTTCAGGCTCTAAAGGAATCCTTTCAGATAAGATTTATACTAGAACCTAGGTGATCTCGCTCATGTAAACTCATCTTCAAACGACTTAAATGAAATACAAGATGAGCCTTGATTCCCTCTACTAACTCTAACCAGTAAGCTAAAAATCCAATATTTTTCAAGATTTTATATGCTCCACTATAACGAGCAAACACTTTGTAATGCTTTCCAGTGAGCATTACCTTAGAATCCTTTGAAATTCTAAGATATACCCAATCCCCAACTTGAAACTCCTGAGGCAATCTTTTTAGATTAGCAAAATGTCTCTACTTGATTCTGGGCACTCAAAACATTTTCACAAGCTAGTTGTAGCATTTCCTGCATTTCTCGCAAGAAATCCGCCACTTTCTGAAATTTAATCCACTTAGTTTCAACTGTTATCGAAGATCTAGGTTGAAATCCATACATAAGCATAAACAAGCTATTAGCTGAATGCTTACTACTATTATAAGCAAACTCAATCAATGGAAGATACCTTTTCCAATGAGATTGCCTAAGTGAAACTTTTGCATGAAGCATTTCTTCCATCGTCTCATTAATCCTCTCTGTTTAACCATCAGATTTTGGATGATTAATTGAGCCCATGCTCAGAGAAGTCTCAAGCTTTTCAAACACTGATGTCCAAAACCGACCTGTAAACTTTGGATCCCAGTCGCTAACAATATTAGATGGCAGTCCATATAATCTGACAACAAAAACTTGAGCTAACTTAGACACTTTCACTGTAGCCTTTACCAGAATAAACGTAGCCAATTTTGTTAACCGATCAACTATGATCCAAATTGCATCATTCTGTTTATTCGTTCATGGTAAACCAACTACAAAATCCATCGAAATACTATTCCACCACTTAGTAGGAACATTCAATGGATGCAACAATCCATCAACCTTCAAGCGCTCTTCTTTATTCCACTGGCACTAATCACAATTCAACACATAAGATTCTACGAAAGGTGTTAACTTTGGCCAAAAAAAGGCCCTTTGTACCAAATCTAGTGTATTATGTATACCTGGATGCCCAACACAAGGTGCATCATGATATTCAAACAAAATTTTCTTTTTAATTGCACCCACTCTCGGTACACAAACTTTCCCTTTCGCAACAAGATTTCATTTCGGATGGAAAAGTCATCCACTACCTTCATATCTTCCACAACCAACTGATCACCTTGCAAATCGGTAACCAAATGAGAGCCTTTCAGAACCCTTTGCCAAATAGCTCCAAAATGAGGATTTTCTTCATAAAGACCTCGAAATGAAAGATAGAAGTCCATAGTGATTTCAGTGAATGACAACTCATTCACCACTCCAATTTGACTCAAGGCATCAACCACTTGATTTGCAATATATCTCAAATCAAAGTCGAATCCTCAGCCCTAAGGTCTTTCTAATTACATAAATACTTTAATGGTTGGTGATCTAAGCACACTATAAATTGACTACCCTATAGATAGTGTCTCCACGTCTTCAACACATGCACAATCGCAAAAAGTTCTTTTTTCTGAGTCGTATACCTAGTTTGAGCATTAGACAATTTCTTACTCTCAATAGCAACTAGCCTCCCTTCTTGAAGTAGAATTGCACCAACTGCATAATCACTAGCATCCACTTTAACCACATAAAGTTTATCAGGATCTGCTATGGCTAATACCAATGCTGAGCCAATTAGCTCCTTAAGTTTGTTAAAATTTTGCATTCAATGTCTCATTCGACACAAGTGGTGGACTATGCCTACCTTTACGAGTAATAACCACCATTCAACGAACTGTTGAGAGGTGTAGCTATCATCAAATAATCTAGATAAACCTACAGAAGACAATAGTAAATCCCAAAAATGATTCTTATTGTTTTAGAAATTGTTGGCCACTCGAGAACCGTTTTTATCTTTTCCAATCAATCATGATCCCTTCTAGGATTTGACATGACCAAGATATAATAATTTCTTTTTAAAGAATTCACACTTCAACTCTTTAGCATAAAGCTTCTCCTGTCTTAAAAATCTCAAGGCAGTCCAAAGATGCTTCTTATGCTCTTTGAGTGTTTTTACTATAGATGAGTATGTCATCCAAAAACACCACAACAACTTTTCTCAGATATGGACAAAACAAATTATTCATCATATGTTGAAAGCTGGCTGAAGCGTACAGTTAAACCGAATTGTAAAACCAAGAATTCATAATGACCAAACCTTGTCCTAAAACCCATCTTCGATACATCATCTGAATGAATTCGGATCTGATGATAACCAGTTCGCAAATCAATCTTCAAGAAGTACTTGGCTCTACCCAAATGATCAACTAGATCATCCATTCTAGGCAACGAATATTTATTTTTGATGGTAACCTTATTCGACTCCTTATAGTCAATACACATCCGGAAAGTACCTTCCTTCTTATCCTTGAGAAGAACCGGAGCTCCCCATGGCGATTTACTAGGCCGAATGTGACCCATACAAAGATACTCCTCAATTTGTCAAATCACTTCCTCCTCTTCCTTCAGACTAAACCGATATGGTCGTCGGAAGATAGGCTGACTACCCGGAATTAATTCTATCTTATGATCTACAGACCTAGACGGTGGTAGACCATGTGGAAGTTCACTAGGGAAAATACATCACCAAATTCTTGCTTTAAATTTGCTATTTTCTTTCCTGACTTGGGTTTTTGGTAAGCCATTGCCTCAAGTTCATCAAAATAACTTCTTGGATTTCTTTTCTTGCTCTCGTTTCCCGTCTGATCGTAAACACCTACAATCCGGATGGCATCCTGCAACGAGTTCAATTGATTGCGCTTGCACTCATTCTGAAAGTCCACGAACAATCCATTCACAAATTGCCACTCAACGTACTTCTTATGGAAATGCAGCACCTTCGTTAAGAGATCCATGAACTCTTGGATATACGTATCCGAGTCATGCAATCCCACCCTAACTAGCTCTATGAATGAGAGCTAACCTATCTAGAGTAGCCTTCACATGTGGCAACATGGATTCACATGTGTGAATTACAAAGTACATCACAAAATTACATACAACCAAGTTAGAATTTGTTATTTTTCACACTCCTCCTCAAATCTAGATCCCTTTGTAGAGTATGCCAAAATTCCTAGTCGATAAGATGTATCTTAGGACTCTTTTGGCCATCTTCCAATGTGACACAAGAGGACTTTGCATATATTGGCTTAACAATACTATAACTAAGACCAAAGGCCTAGTTATAGTTAAAAGAGGCCTAGTTATAGTTAAATAGATTAAGGAGACTATAAGCCTTCTATAGAGAGTGATGTTCTCAAAGGATGTTTCATCAGTACTTATAGATGCTTTTACATTTTGAACCATTGGAATCTCGATGTCTTTAGAATTCTCCTTTTCCAAATAATCTATGATGGATGTACCATATTCAAGATTGACATATAAAGCTAAAATCCAACTCTATAGTGGCCATAAGTATCTTGGCCTCACCTACCCATCTCTTGTTGGAGTATAGGGTCTTAATCCCACAACGGTTTGGATTCTGCAAAGACCGCTAAGATGCTACACGTGTCCACCAGGGAGGTATGGTCCGTTTAAGCCCCATACCTCACCTACCCACCCTCCAGTCTATGGCGTGACAAGTCAGCAGCCTTATTTTCTGTCGAGTCGGGAACCCGTCACCGGCCTTCGCTGGCCCGTCACCCTTCTCACCTGCTTCTTTTATATG
>MU834192.1:0-48809 GCA_029204225.1 Diphasiastrum complanatum | reverse complement strand
GCTCAGTTGGTTAGCTTGACATCCAAAGTTTCTTTGGTCTCAGGTTCGAGCCTCCCCTTGGAAACCAAGAAGCATTTTATTGGATAGTTCGATTTTTGTGGCAGTAACAGCCAATATGGATGCTAAAATCACCATGTGGATTATATTTCAATTCTCCTGGCAGTAACAGCCAATGTGGAATGCTAAAATCATCAAGTTGATCTTATTTGAAGAGAATTACTTCTACATGGGGCAAGACATTAATATTTTGGCAACTTGGGTTTCATACCTTCATGATCTCTGGTTACCAGCTCTCCTTTATTTTTGGCAGACAGTGATAATCAGCTTATCTTTCCCTTTCCGTTCTCATTCTCTTGGGCACAGCATGCAGGGAGGCCAATATCATTGACTACAAGCTATATACTAAGATTATGAGTATGTAAACTAGTGGAAGCTGTTAAGTATATGGATCATAACTGTAAGCATATAATCAGCCTAAAACTGATAGCAACGAGTTAATGGAGGATACAATGAAGGACGACATTGGGATGAGTGTTGATCATGAACGGTTCATAGAAGAAGGTTGTTTGATTGGAAAGGGTCAACAGCCATAGTGGCTTTTAGAAATATGAAGCTGTACCTTTGAATGATGGTCAGGTTAAACAGCAATCTAAAGTTGTGAACAATTGGAGTTAAGCCTATCATGAAGATCGTGATATTGGAAGTGATAATGTGAAAACATAAATTATAACGATTTACTCTTGATCTTAATTGTTGCCGTCAATATAACATTTTACATGAGTGTGATAAAGCAATGTTGTAAGTATGCCAAGTGCCCACTCGTAGTGAGGACAAGTTCTATATTGATAACCGACTTATATGCCATATGGTTCTAAGAATTAGTCTATGCCATGAAATTCTATCCTCATCAAGAAGTCATAAGGTGAAGATAACAACAAGAAGCAACGAAAGTATCTTAAAACACAAAAACAACATTTTAATTATACCAGTGAAACAATGGTATATAGTCTTTATTAGAAGCGCACGCTATAAATAATCCATTGCAAAACATAAGTCACCTGATGCGCATTTGAATTGGATGCTAAAGATGCTACAAATATGCCTAGACCGCAACTTTTTGGACAAGCATATGATATGACAAGACAATCTAAAAGCCAAGGTGGTCGGAGGACATGTGCCATATCCTATCGAAAGAGGCAGAATTTTGGGAAAATGTAAGGTTAAGATAAAGGAGTAGAAAAACCAAGATAATAAACTACATCAAGATTCGGGCAATGAAACTAGTGAAGGTGAAGATGTTTCGGGACGAACCAAAATTTCCAAAACTTTGTGTACTACATTTCAAGGACCAAATTGATTACGACCTTTGTTCTTTAGCCATGAGTAATGCATGAGAGAGATATTAGACCAAAAATAATATTTGGTTGTTTATGAACTCCAAGTTGAGTTTAGTTTTTTTTGAGTTTATTTATGTGATTGAGTGTAGGAAACGGGAGTCACCAACTATTGTGGTGTCCAAGCAAAATGGAGAAGAAAAACAAGATGCAACGAAACACCAAATGTATCAAACTGATAGTCACTAAGATCATGATGAGATAACATAAGAATTGGCAAACTGAGGTTTGACTCTCATGTAGTGCGGGGACTTGAAGTACCGAGGGCCCGTTTATTTCTCTCGAAGGGAATTTTATGCCATTCCTTAGTGAAAACTCTTTTATTTTTTGTGGTGCTCTTGGAGGGCACTGTTGGAACTTTTTGAGCCACTCTAATATCTTTGGAACCCTTGTATAATGTCTATTGGCCTTGAAAGTCTTGATTTGATATGGCAAGTGGGTGAGGAGGGATCTTATTCTTGGCAGAGAATAGAGTCATGGTGCATTTGTAGTTAGTTGGTCCTTGTAGGCCTAAGATGAGGTACTTAAGGAATAGAAGAGATATCCTCGCCTTTCTTTTTCGAGGGACCTCAAATACATGGACCACTTCAGTGGCTAGTACCTAAAGGACGAGGTCTTTAATGACTTCATTTAATATGCCATCATTGGTGAGCCATAATAGCTGTCTTTTGTTTAAACTTAAAAAGAATTTCCACTTAAAAGGTGTTTAAAAAAAAAAAACACTACAAGACTTTTTGATGCTAAAATCTTAATTGGAGGGAAACTGATTTTCCCTCTCTCATTCGTAAACCACACTGCATGACATTATAACATTATAAAGCATGCAGTTTCGATGATTACTCCACACCACACTGCGAAGAGTTTGCTTCTCTCTCTGCTACTGCTAATGCGCCCTACCAGTTCGGCACCTGACAAAAGTTTTTCTACAGTAAGTACTTCTTATTTCAACATTTTATTACTGTTGCTTGCTCTCTTGCAGCTTGTAGTCTACATATGTTGCCTTTGTAATCTTATTCTCAGATATGGCTAACCATACTCTTTAGTAGAAGTTGTTTATCAACTTTATTTGTGGAAATGCAAATCTGTCCAGTTTCAGAATTCTGTATGAAATGGATATGATGGTAGCGCACCATTTTGGCCGTGATGATGACACCTTAATAGTTTACATCCCTCTACGGATTTACTTTAGTAGTAGCGTTGATCCGCATTCTCATTTGAATGCTTCACTTTGTGTTATATATGGGCAACGATGGAAGGGCATTATCAAATGCCTTTTCGTGTCTTCAACTTAAACATAAATGAGTGTAGATGTCCAGCGATGGGACAGTTGCTAAGACTTACATTTATAAGTGATGAATAATTGGGATAAGGTGTATCCTGTCCAGCGATGGACATCAAACACCTTTTTCCATCTTTACTAATGCCACTTACTGTCCAGCGATGGACAACAACCTTTTGAATATATATAAGTTGAATGCCTTGCTGACCAACGATGAACAACAAGAATAATCCTTATTCTCTGATGCTACGTTTGAAGAAACCCTATCGTATCCTACAAAGTATAGATGGTTGCCTTTTGGCTCAACTTTAGAGTAATTCATACACTTTCTGGTTTAAACAATGATTGCTTACTCACTAATACGATACTAAAATGCTTATCGATACATGTGATAATGTAGCACTGATCGGTTACTACGGCCTTTTATCATTCACATATTGGTTCATTTAGAAACAAACATCATCACACTCCAAACACAGGTATGACTGTCTATCGGGTTTTTACAAAGCGAATATTTTAGCATACTCCATACACTTCATCTTAACATTCTAGCATAAAGTCTTAAACATTACTATGAACTGAAAAGACGTTTTGTTGTCGTTATGATATAAAGAATAAAACCTTTACAAAAAAACAGCTCAGAGAGAGAAAATTCTTGAGAGTAGAAGGAGGGCGAAGGGATGAGTAGGAGAAGATTAGAATTCCAACACTCCCCCTTAAGCTTGCTACTACAAATCTGGACTCAAATTGAGATTTAACAATTCGACTAGATAGAATGTTTGTCCCTTGACAATGGTTTTGTCAGAATGTCAGCCAACATACTATCAATGTGACGGTAACTTAGTGCATTGTCTTTGTTCTCTGAGAAATGAAGTTGAACCTCTATATGTTTGGTCCTTGTGTGAGTTCGTCGGTTCAATGACAGAGCTATACAACTCTGATTGTCGCACTGGAGTATAGTTGGACCAACCTGTAGAAATCTCAGATCTTGTAGCAGTCTTCTAAGCCATAAAATCTCCTTCACTGCTGATGACTGATGAAAGCTTGAGGGATGAAGCGGTCAGGCCACTGTCGTTGTCTCATAGATCTTCAAACTGTAGGTGCTTGATCAAACGATTCTCCTTGGTGAATGACTGAGACCGTAGTATTTTGCGGTTGAACGATCATGGGTCTAGGCCCATCGACGGTAAGTGGAGCCATTGGGACGAACTTCGTTGCTTGAACTATCGTAGGTCGTAGCCTATCGATGGAAGGCTATGGCAGTCTCTGTTGGATTTATTACTTCTACTCTCCTTAAATCCCATTTTAATTTGCCTCCATTCATGCTGCATATTTACTAACGTTGTCACGCAGCTTGCATATTTACACGCATATTCGCATAGACAAATAAAAGGCGAATGAATCGCGACATTGTGTTTTTTACACAGGTTATGGTGACAGGCGAAAAGGGGACACTATCCTACAGAATGCCAAAGGTGTCCTAAAAGCAAAGGCACCTTGTAAATCTAATCCTAAGGCTATTCATAAGAGTGACGCACTTTTTGCATCATCATCACCAACGGTCACTTCAGCACTGACTGATGTCGCACCCTTTTTCACGCTCACCCCATGCAGCTGCGCTAATAGACTGGACAACGCATGCGGCCACCCACGATCTCTTACAGACAGCACATCCACTGTACTTTCCACATCTGCACACCTGTGATATAATGTATATATACTGGATACCATTTGTGTATTCAGTTGAATGGGTGAATAAGTTGATGAGTGAAGAGACATATATAGAAGTAGACAAAGTAGATGCCCTGAGCATTGATTCTTCATTCTTGTCAGAATTAAAGTTTCATCCCTTTTTACAGATTGAAATAAGTCTCGTAGGGCACGCGGTTTCGTCCGCTATTATCTTGTGCTCTACCGCATTATTGACATGTACACATGATATACTTAATCAAATACAGCTCTTTGTTCTGCATTCAGATCCGTGTTAATATTGCTATGCTTATTTTTCATTTTGTTTGATCTTTCTAGTTGTTCTTTCTGGTAATAGACGACTAACATTTAGTCTTGTCTTTCGCGAATCATTCGCGACTAATTATCAGTCGAGCACAGTCTAGCTCTTCGTGAATCATTCGCGACATATAATTTGTCTTGCTATTTGCGACAAATTATTCTTCTAGCACTTCATCTCTTAATGCTTGGCTGCGTAATCTAGAATGACCATGATTTCCATCATTAAAGTTCTGTTCATTCTGATAGGCGTAGTCATGCTTACGGAGAGAGTCGTATAACTCATTCCGCTGCGCATGAACATTTTCTATTTGAGTTTGTTTCTCGTTTGTTTCTTGTTTGAGGTCGTGTCTTGTTCATGTTTGTCATACATCTCCCCTCTCTCTCTCCAACATGGTATCAGAGCCAGGTTTACATAGCTTGACAAGCTTCCAAAGTACAAGACTCTACTAGCCGATAGAATAATTGTTTTCTTGTTCTATATTGTTCAATATCAGATTTTCATACTTAAGTCACTGATAGTTTCTCCTATCACTTAGACTAACTCTTCCACATGGATTCCCAAGGGAAAGCCAGTCCTATCATGGACAAGCTTGATGGAGCCAATTACCATATGTGAAAATTTAAGATGAAAATTGTGCTAATGGCAAAAGAATTGTACGACGTTGTTACGAGTGCAGAAGGGAAACCCAAAGCGGACGACATGACAATCACCGGATGGAAGCTAAAGGATGGAAAAGCTTTCGTGCTGATCATCCTCAACATCACGGATACCCAGATCGGCCACGTATCCGAGGCTCAGACATCGAAAGAATTCTAGGACATCTTGAGCACACTATATGAAGTGCGAGATATAGCTTCCAAAATACATCTCAGGAAGATATTCTACTCCCTCAAGATGATGAATGGTGATTCTTTGTAGAATCACATTAATCAATTCAAGAACCTGCTAAGACAAATGGCCGCTGTCGGATATCATAGACGATCAAGATGTAGTGATGCAACTGCTTACAAGCTTGCCAAGTTCTTACAACAGTTGGGTGATGATCATCACGACTCATCCAGAATTGACTCTTTCCAAAGTCATTACTATGTTGTTGCAGGAAGACATGCGAAGGAACGAAGCCTCGAGTTCCTCAGCTGATTCTCATGCCTTGTACACCAACAAGAGCACGACAAAGCAGAAGAAGAAGAAAGGCCCGAAGCAATTAAAGCCAGACCAGAAACCAGCTCAGCACAAGGAACAATCAAATCCGTAGACAAAGAAGAAGCTGTTCTATAGATATTGCAAACAAAACAACACGAAATACAAGATTGCCGCATACTTCAAGCGAAGAACAACAGCAAAGGGCAGTCGAATCAAGTGGCGAATGCAGTTGTAGAAGCTTCACAACCTATTCAAGAAGCGGATCATGATGCCTTCATGACCAACCATCAAGGAGCATCTGGCGACAGTTCTTGGTTCCTGGATTCCGGAGCCACTCAGCACATGACTAGCCTCATTGGCTGTTTTGAGTCTTATACACCTTACAATACCCATAAATTTGTTCACCTTGGCGACAATAGCACACAAGCTATTAAAGGTGAAGGCACTGTAAGATTATGCTTTGCAAATGATCAGTCTAAGCTACTCTCTAAAGTCCTGTATGTACCAAAGTTATCTACGAATCTGCTCTCTGTAAGCAGAATCACAGACCTAGGACATAGAGTAGAATTCAAATGTGATCAGTGTAAAGTAGTTGATAGGACATGCAAGATCCTAGCACTCAGAAAGAGGCATGGATACTTGTATAAATTGAGTCATTGCTTTTCTGCCTCTAGTCAGGCTCTCAGTACTTCAATTCATTCAAATAAAGGTTTACTTTGCCATTATAGACTTGGTCATTTAAATCATGCTGCTGTACAACGAATGTCTAGACAATCTATTGTTCTTGATCTCGACTATCCTTGCAAAAAAGTCGAGTTACCTGTCTTAGTTGGTAAACAGACTAGGAAACCATTTAAGTCAAGCCATCAACATGTTGCTAGAGGATTGCTAGATGTTGTACATTTAGATATTTGTGGCCCGATGACAAATCCTTCGCTGAAGGAATAACCTTTATTGACGAATTCTCTAGAAGGACGATGGTGTATTTCATAAAGAAGAAATCAGAAGCCTTCAATTGCTTCAGAATCTTCAAGGAGCTTGCAGAAAAGGAGACTGGAGGGATGATCAAGGCCCTAAGGTCAGACAACGGTGGAGAATATATCTCTGTCGAGTTTAAGGAGTATTGCCAAAGCCAAGGCATTGAGCAGCAATTCATCACTCCTTACAATCCTCAGTCTAATGGCTTAGCTGAGAGGAAGAATCGTACTTTGGTCGAATCTGCTAAATGTATGCTATCGCATGCATCGTTGCCCAAGAGATTCTGGGCTGAAGCTATCTCCACTGCAGCTTACGTCCAGAACAGATGTTCGACCAAAGCCCTCTCAGACAAGACACCCCATGAGGTGTGGACATGCTCTAAGCCTTCTTTGAAGAACCTAAGAGTGTTTGGGTGCATTGCCTACGTGCAGATCCCAAAGGACACAAGAAAGAAATTGAACTTCCAAGGTCTCAGACCATCCTGATCGGATATACTTTGTCAAATAACACTTACAAGCTGTACGATCCTGATACCCAGCAAATCTTGTATAGCCGGGATACAATCTTTATCGAAGATCAGTTCATCGACCTCAAAGGCAAGGGTATTGCTCATGAAGAACCTTCATTACCTACCGTTGACACAATAGTCCGAGCTTTTGGCTCATGCATATCTATTGTCAACCCACTTCGAGACAGCGAATCAGACGAAGATGTTGATGCTACACAACAACAAGTCCCAGGAGCGGTTCATCAGTCGAATCCTCCCAGCAAGCCGAGTGCGCACATAGCCCACAAGGTATACTCTTGAGTCTGTCTGTCTCTTAATGCAGGAACCGATGACAGTCGAAGAGAGACTTAGCCAACCAGACTCTGATCTCTGGAGAGAAGCCATGGATAGAGAGTATTCCTCTTTGATCAAGAATCAGACATGGTCATTAGTCGAAGCTCCTATTGGCTGCACTATCATTGATTGCAAATGAATCTTCAAGGTCAAATATAATGCCAACGGAGCAATTGATCGAAGGAAGGCCAAACTGGTAGCACGAGGATTCACCCAGATCCCAAATGTTGACTACAATGAGACTTTTAGTCCAGTCATCAAACATTCGTCGATCCGAATGCTCTTGTTTTATGCTGCAGCTGCCGACTTCGAAGTACATCAACTTGATGTACAAACAGCCTATCTGAATGGAGTTATACAAAAAGATGTCTACATGATCCAGCCTGAAGGGTACGTTCTGGAAGGCATGAAGAATTGTGTCTGTAAACTCCACAAAGCATTGTACGGCTTGAAACAGTCTACCAGGGCTTGGTTTTAGAGGATCAACACATTCCTCAATGAACAAGGATTCAAAGCAAGCACTGTTGATTGCAACGTTTATTCGAAGTTAGTGCAGCAATCCTTCATTATCATCACCTTGTACGTGGATGATATGTTGTTTTTTAGCAACGATACCAATATGGTTAAGGATTCAAAATAGATGCTGTTCTCAGAATTTGACATGACTGATCTGGACGAAGCTCACTTCTGTCTAGGGATTCAAATCCACAGAGACAAAGCAAATCGACTGATTTACATCACTCAACAAAGGTATCTCCATAATTTTCTTAACAGATACAATTTGATGAATTGTAAATTAGCTCACTCACCAATGGATCCAGACCTGCATTTGTCAAAGGACCAATGTCCCCAGACAAAGCAGGAACAGGAGCAAATGAGAGAGTATCTGTATCGATCCATACTAGGATCTCTCATGTATGCAATGGTCTATACAAGACCAGATATCTCTTTTGCTGTTAGATCCTTTGACCAGTTTGATTCTCAGCGTATTGCTTGAAGTCTTTGAGGCAACGAGATGCTTATGACTTGTTCTTAATGAACATTACACTGGAAAATCGGGAGTAATCATCAATGAATGTGATAAAATACAGAGCTAGACCTAATGAAGGACCACACAAGTCACTGTGTATCAGTGACAAGATGGAATTCGCCCTTTTGGCTTGTCCTCACGGTTTTCTCATCCTAGGTTGTTTCCCTAGTAGAGAATTTTCACGGATAGTCTGATTAGCTGTGGTGACAACAATTATATTCATGTCCTTGACCATTTTATTGTGATGCATATACAAGATTGAACGCATGTTTAAATGACCTAATCTTTGATGCCATAAATTTGCATCTGAACAATTCATAAAAAGTGCAACATTGTGACTCAGTATGTACAAATTCTCTTCTCTGTAAAAAAAGATGATTTCCTTTGAGTTCTCATCTAAAATAGTACATCGGTTGGCAGTGAACAAAGCTCTATAGCCCTGATCTGTGATCTTGCTAATAGATAAAAGGTTCTTTGTTAATTTGGTACTCCATTAAGCTGCCTAGTGATGCCATCAGAGAACTGTAGTTGAATAGACCCTTGGCCTTCAACTTGGTGTGAACTGGAGTCACCAAAGAAAATGTATTTTGATTCTGTAGCTGTGAGTGTAGAGAAGAGGTCCTTACATGGCATCATGTGCTGAGAAGCACCTGAATTGAGATACCATTATGGGGATCTCTACTGGATTGATTTTGTACCATCATCGCCTTCTCTTCATCTTGAGATTCTTTGATTGTGTCAGAGTTCCCTTCTTGGTGCTGATGCATCTTCTTTTTTGTTTCATTGTACTTGAGGATGCGACAGTCCTTGATGTCGTGGTTGGTCCTTTTGCAATATCTGCAAAATAGCTTGGTCTTGGACGATGAGTGACTATACTATTGTTGTTGTGGTTGTGATGTTGCTGGTTGTTTTGCCTTTGTCTTTTTATCCTTGAAGCCTTTCTTCTTGGATTGCTGCTTGTTTGAATAGAGTGCCATAGATTTGGTACTCATAGATGTGGACAAGCTTCTTCTCCTGATTTCTTCCTGCAACAAGCTTGCTGTCAATTTTTGGAGAGATAGCGCAGAAGTATTGCTCAGAAGCAACACTAAATTATCGTAGGAGGATGGAAGACTGGCAAGAAGAGACATGATAGAGTCTTCTTTTGATATAGGAGAACCTATTGCAGCCAGTTGGTTCATCAATTGTTTGAACTCGTTCAGATGGTCACTGACTGAGGTGCTTTCACTCATTCTGAGTGTTAGTACCTTCTTCCTCAAGAAGAGACGAGTCGAGACATCTGAGATCTCATAGATGCTAGTGAGTGTATCTCATGCTTCTTTGGAAGTAGTGTAGTTGGATACATGAGCAATTTGAGTGTCTTTAAGGCTTAGAGATACAATGGCAAGAGCCTTGCCATCCTTGGCTTCCCAAACTGGGAGCTGTTCCGGTTCTGCCGGTCTGGCTATAGAACCGTCGACATATATCCATAATTTTTTTTTCAATCAGGATCATCCTCATTTTGAACTTTCACATGTGGAAGTCATCTCCATTGAATTTATTGATCAAGCGGATCTCTGAGGTGCCTTCCATAGTGATCGAAATTATACACAAACAACTTAGAACAGCTTTGGAAAAAGATCCTGGACTATAGTAATCCACTGAACCAATGCTCTGATACCACTTCTGTTGGTGTATGAACGATGGTCTACTTGGTCTACGAGAAATTACGATTGCAGCGGACGGGACAGAAGCAGAACACGAGAGGCGATTACGATAAAAACGATGTCTCTATCAATAGTAAGAAAAAAAACAATGAACACAATAGTAACTGCGATTTCAGGAACATGGATTGACTAGGGAACGGAATCAAAAACTTGTTATCCTTTTGGGTTATCAGAGTAGAAGTCTGAGACTGGCGTAACAGTAGGATTGCGAAGCATTAGGCATCTTGGACAACCATGTGATCCTTTGTCTCTGATAATTGTGTTTGTGTGCAAGAGAGTGAGAGAGACAATTGCATTCAATCAAGAACGTAATAATTAAACAGTAGCAAATCTGTATAATAGAGAGAATCGAAACACAATACAGTAGCGCTGATAAGCGCGTATTCCTTCTTCCAAGCCCTAGATGGACACTGCCTATCTAGTACTGATTTTATGATCATTCAATCAATGAGCCTATGTGCGAAAAATCTTAATGACAGTTGAATACACATAAACAATGCACGCGCATAAAGACATTCAAGATTATACACAAGGAATAAGATGTGAAAATGGCATCTATATTCTCAAACGCACACCCATTGACGCGAGAGAATCTCTGTCTGTTATGAATTCTAACTCGTTAACTAGTCTCGCTTACTAGTGAACTCTGACATCAACTCATCTACCAATGCTTTGCAACTCAACTCAACCGTCTCTCTGTTGTTCATCCTGTTTATATAGGAACAGAGAAAAATGGTGTAAGCTAATCATTCGTGATTACAAGAACTGGTTCACCCACGTTCTAACGGCTTCCAGTTTGTTGTCTCCTTCGTCTGTGGAGTTCGTTCTGCATCTGGTACTTTTCTTGATCTTCCCTGTACTTGGGTCATGAGGATCCACCATTTTGTAGCCGTCTGAGACCTTAAGAGTTTCTCTACAATGCATTTCGGTGTTCTTTGACAAGCAACCACAGATAGACTGTAGCAGGGGCTTTTGCGGTGCTTGGGCGGTTCATCTCTTTGAGAGGAGAGAATCTTGTGAACAATATTCGTTGAATCTGTGGTGGCCTTCGGTCAGCTTCCTTTGTGGATTGCCTTCGGTTTGTTTCATAGGTGACTGTAAGATCCAGCTTGGCGGTTGCCTTCAGTTTACTTTGCATGTGACCTCAAGTTTCATCTTATAGTGTCTTGGCGGCTTCTTGTTGCGAGCCGTGGTGTTCGTAAGTGTTGACATTTGGTTTTCTAAAACATTGCAATAGACGTAGGTTGGAGTGTTGCAGTAGCCTTCGTTGGATTCGTTGCTTTGCTTTCGCGGTTGCCTTCGGTTCGGTTGTGTTTCGTTTATAACCGTAACGTTGACCCTTGTGATGCGTTGCGGTTGCGGTTCCAGTCAGTTTCCTTCGACTTCGTAATGGATCGTATGCAGGACTTCATGGTTGCCTGCGGTGGCCTTCGTTGAAATCGTATGCATGAGCATTGCAGTTGTTTATGGTTTTTGTCTGTGGGCAGTTTCTGTGTATCTCTGCAGATAAGGCCTATTGGCTCTTTACTTGCATTTATGCAGAAATTGGATCATAAGCAAAAAATGCTTTGTAGGTAGAAACTTGATGTTTCTTCAGCTCCCTCTCAAAGCGTGGTAGTCTTATGATTCCTAGATTGGCTCTTTGTCTTTCAAACAATCCCTTGTCTAAGGGTTTAGTGAATATATCAACAACCATCTATTTGGTCAGAATGAGCATAGTTTTCAACTTGTTTTTCTCAACCATGTTTGTGATCAAGTGGTACTTGATTGCAATGTGCTTCGTTCGTGAATGAAACACAAGGTCCTTTGTCAGGTGTATGGCAGAGGTGTTGTCCATGTAGAAGATCAACGACTTTCTGAGCCATGTCAGTTCCTTGGCCATCTTCACGGGCTAACCCATAGAATAGTGGCATTTGCTGCTATGGTGCATCTTCCTGATACACTCTTACAATCATCCCTCAATGATGCCCAACTTGCATCACTATAGGATTTGACTTCAAATCTTGTTTTGCGTGAATAGCAGAGTCCGTAATCTTTCGTTTGTTGCAGGTATTACAAGACTCTTTTAGCAATCTTCCAGTGTATTGGTCTTGGATTGATGTTGAACTAACTCAATCTGAATATTGCATATGCAATATCCGGTTTGGTGTTTTTTGCCAAATACATTAAAGAACCTATCAGCCTTCTGTAGGGCTTGTTGAGCATTGCTTTGCTCTCTTCGTCACTCTCCGGACAGTTTGCATTGGTCAGTACTGTGCCTGCGACCATTGAAGTGTTTACTCCTTTACATTCAATCTTCTGAAAGTCATCAATGATCATTTGAGTGTACCATGATTGGTGCAAATACAATTTGTCGTTCTCAAGGTTTGGATTGATTTCCAATCCTAGGTAGCATTGTGCTTCACCCAGGTCTGATATCTCAAAATGTATGGAGATATCCTATTTTAATTGTGCAATTAGGACATCGCTCCTTGATAGGATAAGTGTGTCATCTACTTAGATGCCATTATGATGATCTCTCCATGCACAACCTTTACGTAGACACTATAATCTGCTATCATAGGTTTGTTCATATCCTTTGACGACTAGTTGAGATTTTCATTTGGTTCTCGAGCCATCTGGATTGAGCTTCAACATGAAAATCCACTTAGTGTCGATGATTTTCGCATCAAGAGGTTCCAAGTCCTGTTCTTCATCATTGAACTATACTCAACATTCATGGCAGTGTGCCAATTGTCAGCATTCGAATTGGACAATGCTTATACTACTGAAGTAGGTTCATCATGACTGATGAATGACTGAGGGACATAACGATTGATGTTGGGCAGATCTTCGAATAAAATTTGGTTGCTGAGATGATGATTCTCCTTGTTATGCGACATGGGTGTCTTTGATTGTCGAAACAATCGTAGGTCGAAGCCAGTCGATGGTAATGGGAGTAATTGGAATGAACTCTTGTAGTGGATGCTTCTGCTTGAAGTCATAAAATCTATCTTCGAGGAAGACAACATCTCGACTGATTGAGATACGGCTTGATTCGACATCATAGATTTGGTAGGCTTTGTGTGATGGCGAGTATCCGATGGAGATACTCCTGCAACTGATAAGATTGAGCTTCTTTCTCAAGTTAGAAGGAATCTGCACATAGCAAAGACAACCAAACACTCGGAGGTGCTTTAGACTCAATTTGTAGCCATCAAAGGCTTCAAAGGGAGTTCTTGAGTCCACTACTTTAGTACTTGATAGTTCTCTACTGTGGAGTGTAGCTAGTGGTGAACCGATGATGAATGCTGCATGATGATAAGTAGTCAGACATTTCATTTGACAAGAACTCTCCCCCACTGTCTGTATGCAGGGTCTTAAGTCTTTGACCAATCTGTGTCTCAGCAAATTGCTTGAATTCTTTGAAACAGTTAAATGCCTCAAACTTGTTCTTGATGAATATAATACTGGTGAATCTTGAATAGTCATCGATAAAAGTGATAAAATATATGCTAAACCCAGAGAGTGAGTGTTCACTGGGCCAAATGTATCAATTCTAGAATGGACTAGCTCTAGTGGCTTGTCCCTTTGGGAATCTTGATCTAGGAAGTTTCCCTAGTAGGCATATCCCAGAGACATGTCTAAGTTGTCATAAGAGGGAGGAAGACTAGACAAAAGAGACATCTTAGCATCTTCGTTCGATATTGGCGAACCTATTGCAGCTAACTGATTTAGCAGTTGTTTGAATAAATCCAGGCTATTACTTAGATCGACATAAGGAATATCTTAGTAGGTGTCAATGACAACCATGAAGGGAGCGAAACAATTAAGCGTCTATGATAGCCATGCTTCCTTCAAGATTAGATATTTGATTGGTGGTGGAACGAGTATCAGAGTGAGAGAAAGGAATTACCAAAAGACATTCAACAATGTAAGACTCACATTAAGAAAATAGAGAATCTGAATTGAGTTGTTGTGGATACAACGATCAAACAACGATCCTGTGTCTAAGAATGGTTCACAGTAGTAGCGCATTTGTGTTGTGATCTTACTATGCTAGTTACAGACTGAATACTATCTCTACTTCTTGAAATACTTTCACTCTCTCTAAAATCTCTGATCATGTGGAATCAGATAATTCTGATACAATGGAGTTAACGGAGGAACTTTGAATCACGCTCTGCTAATTGACTCTAATTACATATATCTCATGCATTGTATGTTGTCATTATGTATGTATACATGCGTGACAGTTATAACAACTGTGTGGGAAACGAGCGTGAAGTAGTGCAGTTACTGCAAAGTATTGAAATGAACTGTGACATAGTCTGCATCGGACAGGGTAGAGGAATAGCTCCATTTTGGCTAGTGATAGTTGACGATCATCAAAGATTTCAGCCAAGTTGAGTCAACTAGTTTGTTCTAGGGAAGATGTCAATGGAGTTGATGTTAGGATGTCGACGAAGTCGAGTCGGTGAAGTCGGTGATCTAGACATCGACGAAGTCGATCCTGCTTCTGCTTCAAGTCAATGTATTGCACAGATGGTTCGACTTGTGTGAGTAAGACTGCATGCTATTGTAGAGAGAGAATATTTACATAGTATACTAGTGCTCAAGAAATGAATTTAGGTGAGTCAGAGTGAAGATTAACTCCAACAAAGTGTGCATCTTGCAAGGGTGCAAGAGTGAAGAGGATTGGAGAGTGCACTATCTATGAATCCTTCTTGGATAGTATTAGTAGACATGAAATGACTTGCTTCTTATCTTTAAGATTGATGATGTTTAGTACTTTATATGACAAGACAATGAAGTTGAATGCTTTCCAATCCACATTGATTGTTGATAAAGCAATTTCATTGGATAACTACTTTTGTAGTAGTTTGAATAGAGTCATTTTTTTGGGAAATCTTTGCATCCACATGCTTTGTGCATGATCATTCTAATGTAAGGACCACAGAAAGTCCTACATCAATGATAGCAATAATGGTGAGATTGTAGAATCTACATGTATTCTACCAAAGAAGTTGTCAATGGTGGAAATATGGTCTTTCATGGGTGAAAGACTTGAAAACTTGAAAAAGCATGTATGGATCGACACCTTAATTAAGATCATTGATGGTTTTGAGTCAATTCAATTGGAGGAGCAAGCTCAAGACCCGAAGACTCCAAGAAAAAATTTTAGTAACAAAATGGAGCCATCAAGGCTCAAGTTCATTGGCAAAGGAAGGAAAGGTGAGAAGAGTGACATCTCTCATGCATTCATCAATCCATTTCGTCTTGCTCTATGTGAGCAAAGGATCTTGCAGGCAAGGGATTGGCATAATCATGGAGAGATCATCAAGATCATGGAAGTAGAGCCAAGTTCTTGGCATACTCATCTCAAATCCTTCTTTACTCTCTTAAATCCATATTGAGAGAACATGATCCGGTTCTTATCCTTATGTTTAATGATGGACCAGGATTCATTCTTGCATTATATGCTTATTATCTCCTCTTTCATGAAGATGATGCAAGAAGTTTTGACAATTCTACTCTAAAATTGGATTTGGAGCCATCAAGGCTCAATCATATGAATCAAGCAAGGCAAGTTATTTTTGGCAACATTATTTATGCACTTAATAGCTTAATTGATGTATCATCAAGTGCACAAAATGCCTTAAAATTCATAGTTTGGTATGTTTTAGTTTTGAAGTGTGCTACATGTATATAGACACAATAATGGAACATCATGTGAGGGAACCTTTAAGAGGTGGTGAAAGATCCTTCATGGACATCACTCTCTTTTGGAGTCTCAAAAGTCCCTTGTTTGTAGCTGGATTTTTTAGACACTTTTAAAGTATTCATTCATCAAGCAAGAGAGTTGTCGATATATCAAGCTAAATTTGAGGAGTGTGAGAAATTGCCAAAAATTGGCAAATCTAGCCTGATCAAAACCATGTAAGTTGTATATAGGTGGGTCTCGCATGTGTGATTTGAGGTCAAAGTAGTTTTATTCATAGGGTTAGTTAGCCTTTTTTGGTCATAATTCCTACATTATAGGACCAAATCCCTAAAATCAACCTGGTTGGTTGATCAACCTAGCCACCAACATGGCAAAATTCAAGGGTTAGGCTAGAATGGAAAATCAGGACAAAAATGCTCAACAATCTTCTTTATTACATGTTGGATTTTCACCTAACTTGGGGTGGGGAAGAGCTTTTGTACATACAATTCATTTCTCCATATTTATGCCTTGAAAATTTTGAGAGCCCATTGGCAATCTCGACTCTCTACACTGTGTACTTAGTTTTTTATTGTGATCTAATGAAATATAAGTGTCCTTAACGTTATTTACAGTCCATAGGTCGTACTGAAGGTCGTACCACACATGTGGGGGTCGTATCTTCAAGTTTGGACCCGACAAGCAATAGACGACTACGTGCCCACTGACTTCAACTCAACTATCCAAGCGACTAAAATGGTTTGCGATTATGAGATCATGTTGGTTCCAACTGCCCCCACAATAGCATCAAAGGTTTTTTTTAAATGGATCCAGATCAAGCCCAAGCTTATTTTCAAGAGGCAACTCAGCCTCAAATGGCAACCAAGCCTCAAGTAGTGTGAATAGGTTCCCAACAAGAACATGATTTGGCAACCTAGGCAGTAGCTGGGGAATACCTTTTAGAGAAGGAACAACTTTGGCCCTTTGGCCAATCACACCAATAGCTCACCAACAGTGGGCAGATCCCCTCACTGCTTTAACTATCAAGCCCTTACACAATTGGACATTCCAACAGGGCCAAATTGATTACAGCTAATAAGTCCAAGACAACAGAAATAGAGGGCTATGCAAACCTGACAATATGTTGTGCCTTATCGATACCATTTACGTAAAGAAAGTTGGTAAGTCATTGTAGTTCGTCATTGGCCATCCTATTCTTGTTAAGATTGGCAATATTTCCATGAAGTCATTTACCCTTTCTAATATAGCTCAAGGCAATATCTTTGTAAAAACCAGCATGCTCTATTTTTGTATTTTCGTCTAAAGGTGCATATGAAGTTAAAAGTTTCATAAGCTTGAACCATCCATTATAAAGTTCAAAAGTGACTTCATTCATTAGATTGTTGTAAAGTAATATGGTTTAAGCCTTTCTCTAAAGATCTTCGTAAGATGGCACTTTTGACAATACTACAATTTGTGCATATGACATGATCAAATCTTTTTGAGATGAAATTTTTGAGACGTTTGATAATAAGACATTGACAGGAATGTAGATTTTCTATATCAAATTCACAAAAAACATCATAAGAAAAATACTACTCACTTTTAACACTTGGTAGATACGACCAGCCAAAGATAATATCATGAAAGAGTTCTCGTCTACAATACCAAAAAGTCTGTGTAATATGTGCGTAAAAGTGCTTCACATGGATAGTCTCAAAAACTCTATTACGGTAGCATAAATGTAAAAAACGTCTCCCTGTGTCGCTGCTAGTGGTGACTTGGAGACGGTCGGTCGCTGGTATACTGATTTCCCTTCTAACTGCCCCATCTTTGCACATCGATTAGGATCTATAAAAGTTCAATTTTTTGATTGGTAGATCATCTTTCGTACCACTATTTTGTTCTTCCCTTCCTTTGAAATCTGAAAATCACTTTTTCTTTCCTGTTTCTGATCCAGACATGACTGGGTTCGAATTGTTAAGATTGAAAGTGCCAATTCTTTTGTTCGAGTTTTGAAAGTACTTATCTTGGAGGGTAGAAAAACTAGGACATTTTAGAAGGCGCTCTATTTCTCGAATGTTTTCGGCATCTCCCAAAAGTGCAAGAAGTTAGGAAGACAAATCTTTGGCAAGTTTGATGGAAGCGTCAATCATTATTGGCGGATTAAAAAAAAAGTAAGGTGTGATTTCACTACATCTCTGGCAAGTTTATGAAGCCACATGAAGAATGCATTCAACTGATTTTGGAGGAAAGCACCAGGAAAAAACTTGGCTACGTTATTCATCATGAACCAAATAGCATGGTCAAACCAAATCATGGAAGATTTATTTTTGCATTTTTCACCACATCTACACTTGAAAAAAGGTCTTTTCCAGTTTCAGATTCTAGCTTGCTGTAGGTTCATTCTATTGAAGCCGGTTTCAAGGTGGCCTCTGATTCTAGCCTAGGTTTGCTCAGAGGAGCAGCGTGATGGCTCAAATTTGTTCACACAAATGATGGTATTGAAAGAAATAGGGATATCACGTAAAGCATTTTTATGCATGGCAGTCAACTTGCATACTTGTATTTATTTTTCTGTCAAATGAGTCATCATGATCCAGAGATCAATAGGAATGGGTGCAAGAAAATTGACGGAAGGTAGACTCCAAAGTTTATAAGACGTGAGGGTAGATTTGTACTCAATAATTCTACCAGGAACAAATAGAGAGAGATACAAAACAACACTTAGTTCCTCTTGACAAAGCAAGACTGAAACTTTTTAAAGCCTTTATTCATAATCCAACAAGGTAAGGTACAGTTGAAAAGTAAAATACAGTACTAAAAGACACCATAAAGCATAATCACTCTTAAAATGTCCCACTGATACTTGTCACCATCCCACACAACAAAACCGCACAAGTTAGTTATGTGAAGAAGACAGGTGTCGTAGTTGTACGTCAATTGTTATTCATGTCCAAAAGGAGTTATACTACTTAACAACTTTGAATAGCAATTTGAAACATAGTCCAGTCTTCCCAAGCAAACAATTTTGGTGATAGGCCAAGCCATTATATCACCGTATCAAGGCGAGGCCATGTTGATCAGCTTATGGTCAATTGGTCCGTATCAGTTCATTTTTAGTTATGTACAGAATATGAAAAGTTTAAACCGTTTCATTTTGCTTAGACAAAAAACTTGGTGTGGACACGTGTACTGGTATTAGAGCAAATCCATTCTATGCTAACCCAAGTGACCCTTATAGAGCAAGGTGTGTCATGCACTACTTTCCATACTCCTAAGCGTATCTATGCTTTCCAGTTGTATCTCACCATAAGTCTAAAGTGACACTTATTAGGGTACATTTAGGATTTGCCATGATTGATTGTATGATTGTTTCTACGCAAAATTATGCAATACAGAAATCATATATCAATTATGGTTCAAGGACACTACTTTAGATAAATATCATTATTTATGAGTGAGAAGTTCCCAAAGTTTCTACAAGGTATTAGGGTAGATCCGTGTCATTCTAACCCTTTTGTAGAAACTACGTATCTTACGCATATCCATGTTGTCTAAGACCATTTTATTGGAGTCCTCTCTGTTTAGAGTTATTGACAAGGGTTTCTTAGAGCATCAATTGGTCGATTCAGCTTTATGGATGCAGTATCTTTTACATTAGTCGTATTTTCAACATAAAAAGAAAAAGTAGTGTCGAATGAGAGTAGATATAGAATAAAGTGCATCCCTTTCTTCTTCGTGTTTACGTATAAAAACCAAAAAAGTCATACTTGAATGTTTGTAGACGAGGCTTCTTGGGAGGCTGCCATTGTTGTTTATTCGTAAAGGTTTTATTCTTTATATCATAACGACAACAAGATGTCTTTTCAGTCCATAGTAATGTTTAAGAGTTTATGCTAGAACGTTAAGATGAAGTGTATGGAGTATGCTAAAATATTTGCTTTATGAAAACCCGGTAGACAATCATACCTGTGTTTGGAGTACGATGATGTTTGGTTCTAAAATGAACCAATATGTGAATGATAAAAGGCCGTAGTAACCGATCAGTGCTACATTATCACATGTACCGATAAGCGTTTTAGTATCATATTAGTGAGTAAGCAATCATTGTTTAAACCAAAAAGTGTATGAATTACTCTAAAATTGAGCCAGAAAACAACCATCTATACCTTGTAGGATACAAGAGGGTTTCTCCAAACGTAGCATCAGAGAATAAGGAGTATTGCTTGTTGTCCATCATTGGTCAGCAAGCCATTTAACTTATATATATTCAGAAGGTTGTTGTCCTCTCTTGGACTGTAAGTGGCATTAGTAAAAATGGAAAAAGGTGTTTGATGTCCATCGCTGGACAGGATACACCTTATCCCAATGATTTATCACTTATAAATGGAAGTCTTAGCAACTAGACATCTACACTCATTTATGTTTAAGTTGAAGCCACAAAAAGGTATTTGATAATGCCCTTCCATCGCTACCCATATATAACACAAAGTGAAGCATTCAAATGAGAAAACGCTACTACTAAAGTAAATCTGCAGAGGGATGTGAACTATTAAGGAGTCATTATCGTGGCCAGAATGGCGCGCTACCATCATATCCCTTTCATAAAAAAAACTCTCAAATTGTCCATCGTTGGACAGATTTGCATTTTCACAAAGAAAGTTGATAAACAACATCCATTGAAGAGTATAAGATTTTAGAATTTAAAAAGTCTTGTAGTGGGAAATCTTTTTAAGTTTAAACAAAGGACAACTATTATATGCAAGTTTAGAAGGCTAATTAGACCTTGCAATTTAGAAAAAGCGGTTCGTCAATTGTTGTCCATATGTTCAATAGCATAGCAGAGTAGAGATAGACTAAGGAGCATCCATGAGAGAGAGAGAGAGAGAGAGAGAGAGAGAGAGAGAGAGAGAGAGAGAGAGAGAGAGAGAGAGAGAGAGAGAGAGAGAGAGAGAGAGAGAGAGAGAAATCTCCTCCTCTTTAAGCTTAATGATTAGCACAAGCACATCTAGTTCAAAAAAGTATATCCATAAGATCCACATTCAAGAAAAATGGGTGTCAGATACACACACAACAAGAAGTGAATATCATTAAGATCTGTAGGTAGTACGTCCTAATACATTGTTTCACCTCCCTTGAGAAGATCCACCTCAAGAGGAGAATATATAGAGCCATTGATGCCCAGATAAAGCAAAGAAAAGAAAAGCTAAGGCCGGTGACAACCTTAGTTTCCTAGATTCACATTCTAGATTAGTTTTACCCTCTCCTCATTGGATCAAATCACCTACTACGAACGATACTCACCAGGTCATAGATCCCAAAATCTCGTTCTTAGCCTGCAAGCCCACATCGATAGGGAGGCATGAAAAAGGGACTACAAAAGTACCAATCTTCTTCACAATCTCAAAAGGACCATAATATCAAAAAGTTCAATTTTCTAATTGAGTTTTTTATTTTTGTTTGTGTATAAGGTTAACAACCTTAAGCATACAAATCACCTTGAAGAAGTTTATGAAATGAACATATTTTTGTCAGCATAGTATTTCATCTTTTGTTGCACTACCTTGATACTCCTATTCTTAAGATTTTGAATGTGTCAAACTTGATCTACAATAGCTTGAACATTAATCTCATTAAAATCCATGCTAATTACTTGTCTTGACTCCTAATTATAGAGTGCAAAGAAAAGTGAGGAGTGATTTTATAACAAAAATTTACCAAATGTAGTCAATCAGACCCCTCTCGCTTGGCAATCAAACATGAAATATTGTAAATAGCACTCTAAGCACTAATAGATGACTCATATTTGTCCATCTATTTTTGGATGAAACACAATACTTAAGCACAACTTAGTGCCTAGTTACGCATTAGTCCTATCCACAAATGTTAAGTGAACTAAGTGATTTTATAATAAATTATTTCCTTTGGTAGCCCATACAGTATGAATTCATTTATTTTTCATAAGGGCTACAGACAGCCGGTCCACTTCTAGCGGCAATGGATTTTTACCCGGCGCTCTTCCATTCTGAGATTAACATGGGCCTCGCCCTTCACGCGTACGCCACCTGGGATGAGGACAAGGCTCGTTCCACTTCCTGTACCAAGGTACCATGTACAAGGTCAAGATTAATGTTGACTCGATGGTCACCATTGGCATTATGTCTGGTGATCGTCAACCCATCTCACATCGCCACGCCAAAGCTCTGATCAAATCGTTCGTCACCCAAACCACACCAGAAATTTCTATCTAGACTAACAATGGTTACCTGATAGAAGCTATCACGAAACCCGTCATTCAGGCAGTTGCGCATCTATTGAATAACTTTCTGGTTATTTTAACATTTCGCAAGGACAAAATCCAGTCTATGCTGCTGAGTCAAATAGTGGAATCCTTTCTAGACTTCCCTGGTCCCTTTGTTGTGCCATATGACTGGCATAGCTTCCTTATTCGAGAACTAACCAGCTCCATCAAGCCCAACAACCTTGAACAAATCGCAGCAGGCCATGCAAGTTATCAATTTTTCACCCCCACGCCAGACACTTTCTGCTCCATCCTCACCTTCTTCCATACTCCACACCACCCTCCAGTTTCCCTCTTTTCCTCCCATCCTCTCGTTCGGACAAACCGTCCTCACCCCTGTTTCCACAGTTATTTCTCAAACCCCACCTGCTTCACCAACAAAGGTTGTCAAGGGCAACCAACCATTGCCTGATGATGCATTTGTCCAAACAGTGTTTGTACCATCGCCAGATCGGACTGATCCTACCATCCCAGATGGCATCAGGTCCAATGAGAACCTAATAGAAGATAATGACGACGGGATTCCACAAGTCGTCAGGGCCGATACAACACAAGCCCCTGCCAATGCCAGTGTACCGGCTGCTCCCACAGATCTAACGACGGCGTACCAAACTCTGGAAAAATACATCCTGTATGCGGTAGTGGCCAAAGCTATTCTGAAAAGCCGGGTACTACACCTGGCGACAAGTAATACACAACTGCGAGCAGACCTCACCAAGCTGTAGCAAGAGCTGATTTTGGCTCAGCAACATGAACAAGCAGAGCATCAGGAGATTGCCAAGCTGCAGCAGAAGGAAGAGGGCCTCAACAAATATATCCAAAGCCTCTCCAACGCGCTGATTGAGGCCTCCACGAAGGTGCGAGAGCTTCAAGCTGAAGCGTCCCAATGGCTTGCCCCCATCCAGGTGCAACTTACCCTTTTGGAAGCAGAGAATACGTGCCTGGGGACGGAGGTCAAAGCCCTACAAGACGAAAAGCTCGTCTGGTTAGCTCAATCTACACCGGACTCAAGGCCGCTTTCTCAATCAGAGATGAATCTTCTATGGTGTCAAGTGCAGGTTTATAGCCAAACCTTAAACAGCTACCAAGCATAATTCAACAAGTATCGGGCAAGCGCAACTCATGAGCTTGCCCAGGCCAAGCAAGCCCTCAAGGCATGCCAAAAATTCATGGACGCAAAGGCCCAGTCCACCCCCGTGGTAATTCCACCGCCACCTAATTTTGACGCTGCATAGGCTAGTACCAGCCAAGATCAGAGCCAGCAGGCAGCAAGGGGATCTCAACCAGATCAAGGGTCCAAAGGCCAAGACCAAGGGCAGATGGATGCGGTTGCTGAGATGCGAGACCAGGGCCAAGGCGCAACCACCAGCTAAGCCAAGCAACATCATCCAGAGGTTCGCGTACGATATCTGCCAGCCGGGCCTTCCGAAGACAGAAGTCCGTGGAGGAGAAAATCAATGATTTTTTTATCAAAGTATCCCCACGAGTCATCAAGAGGCGGTTGGTAGATATCGTTCTCAGCTCAGACCATAAAGGAAAACGAACTGCAAGCATTGTCCGCCCTCCAACCACAACCACAGTGGTGTCAGCAGTTATTCGAAAGAGACCCTGCGGCCATCGAGCCTACGTGACGAGTGCACAACAATTATGGGTGAACGCGCACTTCCTGCCATGTCCACGAAGATCCAAATGGACGGAATGCGGCACCCCTATAGACAAGATCACACTTCAGATTGGCCGGTCGTATAATCAGAAAATATAGATGGACTACGGATGTAGATGCCAGAAGGGCTCTCACCGCATTCGCCAACCAATACATCAATTGTCCTGATCCCACAGTCCGCGCGGCAGCCACTTATGCCCGGGATTTTAGAACATCTGATGGGGATCGAAACTAAATGGGACAATTTTCTCCCATCCATATTCTTTGATGTTAATAAGGCGCTACCTTCAGACAAAGTCGAAGATCAGCTGCCAATAGCTCGTGTATATTACTGAGCTGCGCTTCTGGGTGATCCATGGACATGCCGATTCCAAACATGGGTCGACCAAGATTGGCTACGGAGGTTCCACAAGTCTCTTCACATGCCAAAGGACTTGAAAAAATTGGACCGCCTCAACTTTATGGAAGACGTCACCACCTACCTCATCCAGCAAAGGCGAGCGGTATTCCCAACAAAGTGTAAATAAATAAAATCATCCAATAAAATGTGTTGCGCGGGCATAACATCCTGCGTGTATAAGCCCATGGCCCAATGAGCACGCAAATAAAGTCAATGCTTGCTATTGCTATTGTTGTTTTCAATTGCTTTCAAGTTCATGCTTTTTGGTTTCAATAGTTTATGTTTCTCCTTTAGCAAGTATAATGTGCATTTGAGCTAACCTCCACCCTCACACACACACACACTCTCTCTCTCTCTCTCTTTATCTCTTCTCTTCTCAATCTCTTCTTTTCTATCCCTTTCCTTCACCCAAATCATGATGAATGCTAGTGTAGAGGAGTAGAGTTAAAGGAAAATAGTGTTATGGTGAGTAGAGTTAAGGGAGAAAGTAGAAAACTAACTAAAAGTAGCATCTATGCATAGTTAGGTACCTATCCAGTGATCTAACCCTTGTTGATAGATGGGAGGGCTATACTACGTAAGATCTTCAACCCTACAGTGGTGCCGTTGTCGGGGATGGGTTTCCACTAACTAGTTTAGCTGCATTTTAGCTATTTTCTTGCTTTTTAGAGTAGTTTAGAGTTAGTTTTCTGTATTTTTTGTATTTGGACTATTCACAGGTAGCGGAGGAGGTGTGAGAGGGTAGAGGAGACCCTAAACGGCCTCTAAGGGCTTGAAACCCAAACCAACCAGCCAGAAAACCCAAAAAAAAACACACCAATCTGTATTTTGGAGGAAAAAAGAGCTTAAAATCTCATCCGATTTTTATATCTCTAGAATCAATCAGAATTAACCCTTGCATGACTAGCAGCAGCTCCAGGGTACTGTCCCAGACCTGCATAGAAGCCTGTGAGAGTTAGTTCCAAGCAGATTGTAAAAATCAAAGAAAAATCATAAAAAACTCAAAAAACCCTTGAAAAAATCCAAAAACAATTTAAATCTTCATAAGAACTCTCGCAAAGCCCTCTAAAGTTCCATCTCAATGAGACCAGGACACAAAGAAGCTCGCGAGAGTTAGTTTGATATCTAAGTGTCTGTGCGAGAGTTCCCATTAAAAAAAGACGGAAAAGTACCAGTGAACCCTCGCAGATAGCAAAATTTTCAGTTCCAATGGTCAAGAACTCTCGTAGAGGATTTTGAAGTTCCATCTCAGTGAGACCAGGACACATAAGAGCTTACGAGAATTAGTCTGATTTCAGTGAGCAACTGTGCAACAAAAGGCAGAACCGGAACCAGCACCAATGGATCCAATGGGCCAACCCGTACCTGTCACTCCCTTGCAAGCAGTCCGGAGAGCACCACGGATGGAAATACCAAAATATGACGGATCATCAGATCCCATCCGATTCCTCCATATCTATGAGCAAGTTTGTGAAATCTACGAAGAACGGACACCTGTGGAGAAGCTGATGCTATTCCCTATGTCCTTACTGGAAGTGGCTCAGGATTGGTTTTTCAACCTGTCATAGGAAGAAAAATCCACTTGGGAAGCGGTTAAAGCGGCTCTCATTACGCGCTTTAAACCAAGAAAGTTCCTGAAAGACCCGTTTTTCCTGCTGAGCAAAGTCAGGATGGGAAAACGAGAACTACGATCTGAGTGCAGTGCAGCCCTAACTCCCAATCATGCGGTGATCATGTGGTTCCTAGCCGGATTACCACGAAGCATCAGAAGAGAAGTGAAACGACGAGAGCAGTACGCTAAGAAGGCAAACCAATTGGTTGTAGAAGAGACTGTATCTTGTTATGTCCGCTTTGCAAATAAATAGAATATGACAGTTTTTCCAAACTTCTATTTGTAGAGTCTTGTATTTACTGTTTTCTGTTTTGCTCTAGCACACATCTACAACTTTTTGCAGCAAAGAAAAATAGGAGTGCGTCTACAACTTTTTGCGGGAAAGGGAAATAGGAAAGTATATTTCTATTAAATTGAAGATCACACGGAGATTTCATAACACTGGAATATTACACTTGTATAGGTTGTGACCGTTTAGAAAGATATTTGGAAATATCACATGTGATGCATAGTTGGTGTATTTTTTTATGACCATTCTTTAGGTTGCTTAACAAGCCAAATGGGCAGAGATCCATTGTTTTCAACAAAGCCATTCATCTCTGAATCCCATATTTCATGGTAGGCATAAAGTCCTCAATCCAAGGATCCTAATCTAAGCATGCCAACCACAAGCAACACAAGGGAACTTGATGGTGGAAAAACCAACCCAACCAACCCTAGATCGAATGGATCTAGTCCCCAAGCTATAGATCAATCACAGTCAAGGAATGAGGCATCATACCAACAACATCCTGTCATCGGTCATGCTATCAAGCATACACTAGTGAGAGCCCAATAGGTATACTCTCCAAGGCCCATGCACCACTAGTAGTGCACTGTGACACCTCACTAGACACCTCTGCAGCCTATCTGGACCACGTCATCCAGTTCTCCAATGACTCACTGATAGACCCATACAAATCCACCATCAAGTGTTTTAGGCCTACAACCATTAATTATGACCTTGTACACGTAAGAGCCCCAATTCCCTTAGAGTCACAATTAACTTATGGGTTGTTGGTCTACCGATCCCTAGCGTGGACATGCTACTTGAGACCAGTCACGGTATTCTTCCCCCCTTATTAAAGTTTGTAGTGGGTTTTTTTCCTTGTCTAACCTGAATCCAAGATCTAGTCAATCTAGCATCAAAGAGACGAAGTTAGTTGTCACGCGTAGGTTCGTTCCCATGAGAGCGATAGTTTAGTTCAGATTTCAACATGAATGGAGGATTCACATCTATCTCTACATTCATTAACCCTACTCTTTAACACTACACATCCCTTAACACTTACAATCCCTTAACACTACACATCCACAACAGAGATAGCTTACTCTTTCTCTCTCCCTTTCTCTCTCATAAAAAGTATAATTACATACAATTTCAATAACACTCAGATCCAACAATTAGCAAAATCCAAATAAGCATGAGAGATGGAGGAAAAGTGATTGAGAGCAAGGACATTCATCAATCCATTTCTAAAGAAAACCATATGAGAAAATGAACATGAGGAGCAACTCGAGTTGGTCCTTTCTTATAGTAGAGAGGAGGACCCTGGCCTCTAAATCCTATTGGTCTAGTCTTGCCTCTCTTTTTATTCAAATTTAAAAAAACGTGGGAACCATCAAAATTGGAGGGAAACCCAACTTTATTCACTAACTTGACATTTAGGCACTGCGACATTAAAAGTCTCGCAAAAAGGCCTAAAGTCCTTTTATTAGCCTTTAACTAATCAATCAAATAACTGTGTGATCATCGGGTTGGACTTACACACGCAGGGTGCCAAATTCCTCTCACTTCTTAACTAGGGTTAGGGTTGCCTTGAGATCCGCAAACCCTCCAACAATATCCCTCACCAAAACTGGTGGTGGTCCCACGACACCTGCAATATGCAGTTATTGGAGACTTTTATTGACTTCGCACCGAATCTTGATTAAATGATATTGCACCTTCTCCATAAAATCAAGACGTGCAGTATTAAAATCCAAATTGTGTGGCAGGAAACAACGGTGGGCTCCGACAATCCACTTGGAGGTTGTCCACGATGTGAAGCGTGATTCCCAGGAGCCTCCCATCATTGCCGCACAAAAATATAAACGAGCAACCGGGAACTGATCTCTAATTTGCTCTAAGGCCATCAGCTTATTTGGATCAAATGTTAGAGGAGGGAGGCAATCGTCCCATCTGGTTGTCACTAACACCAACAAAGTTAGATCTTTAGCAAACATTGCCGATTGTCGCACCGTTGGATCTGGAGAGTGGACATACTCTCATTGATAGGCTTGTAAGGTGCGGCGGAAATCCATTGAGATGGTCCAGCTGTAAGGCTGATGGATGATTGGCCAATTGGGCGTATGGATGGTGATTTTGTCCATAGCCAATCCCAAATCTTTCCATTTATTTCTTTGCGGCATTGGCATGTAATAGGGATCTACCCGCAATTGGCGAGGGCTGGCGATGTAACTCCTAATTGATTTCGAAGTTTTCTCAAAAACCGTAATTCTCCATGTCGGCTGCTCTCTCAATGCAAGTATTTTGTCCAACTCTTTGTCGGCCTCGATCTTGGAGGTCTTAAACTCAAAACCCATCCACCACGCGAGGACTCATGCGGATGTTGCTTTAAGAAGGTCTGGATCTGGTCCTCGACGCTGATGGGCCTTCTGAATAGAGGTGTTGTCCTTGATGAAGATGGACCCACTTGTACTACCGGTATGGTTGGCGGTTGGTCTGCTATATCTGAAGCTCCCCCTTGGTCCATGTTCGAATCAACCCATGTATCCATTGGTACGGCTTCTTGGCGCGGAGGGGAGAATTGCGGCATGACCAGTACGGGGATTCGTGGTTCGGCTTCCAACACTCGAACGACTGTTTTTTCATAGGCGATAATGGTCTCTTTAGCCTTTGTCAACTCAGTTGAAGCTGCTCCTTTGAACCTGTCAAAGCGGCCTTGAAATCCATGAAGGGCCACTTTGTATGTCCCCACTTTTTTGAACAATTACGCAATCTTCGTCAGTGTGACCGGATGATCTGGTATTTGCATTTGAAGATACGCATCACACTCAAGGGTGGTCACATCCAATTCACCTTGAAGCCGCATGCGATCTTGTTCGACCATCTGTAATTGTTCCTTCAGTAGCTGCACCTGTTGTTGTGCATCCTGCACGGCCTGATCCTGTGCGGTTGTCAGGGCGTTTTGCAGGGAGCTAATGTATTCTTTCAAGCGATCAGCTTGTTGTTGGGCCAACTTCTTTTCGTCTTCAGCCTGTCTTCGTGTTGTTTGGCAATCTTCAACTCTCGATCCAACTGGACAAGTTTCTGGCTGATCAGAGTGTTTTCAGACCCCAGATCAGAGATTCTCTGCTCCATTTTCTTCTTCTTATCCAGCATCGATTGGATCACTTGCGCAAGGCTTGAAACCAAACCTAGAGCATCACCAGAATCAACGGTTGTGGAGGCGGCGGCAGCAGAAGGACCCGATGGAGCTGTCCTTAGTTGGCGTGGAATAGGTGCCACTATGTCTTCTTCTTCAAAATGGTCTTCCTCTTCAAACCCTTTAGGCATTGTGGCGTCGAACTGTTTTGGTGATTTTACAGCTTTGTTGATCCAAAGTGCGGCTGGACTATCTTCTGTATGAGGTTGCTAGCTGACATCTTCAACACCAATAGTAGATTCATGGATATGTCCAAATTCTCTTCCAGGGCATTGGAGTTCAAAGGGCGCAGGGCTCTGGGGCATTTCAAAATTTCGGTGGCACCAAGGGGATCGGAATCATTGAGCATATCCATGAAGAACTGTGTGTTTGGTGAGGTGGCTTCGGTGTGTGGGGGTGAGGCGGCCTGGGCAGCTGTGATGAGAATGGTAGGCCCAATGGTCACAGACTGTCCTTGAATGGAAGCAGAGGTGAGGGAAGCATTAGAGGCTGGGGGAATGGGAAGTTCAGTGCGAACAGCAGCAGGGGGTGAAAGCGCAACTGACGAGGTATGCCTAGTGCGATGTCGTGATGTAGAAGGTGAGTCAGGAATAACGATCTTGTTGCGTGGACGACGACAACTATGAGAACTCGAGGCCTGGTGAGATGACTCGGCGGGTGTTTCTTCGTAGACCGAAAGCACTGAATCCAAGTGGAAGCCATCGATTCTATTTTCTAAGTGAAAAGTGGCTAAAAGGGACAATAAAGAGCCGACAGCGAACTGCTACTTAGTATTGGCCTTAATAGCTCGTTTGAGCTCACCAGAAACAGTCTTGAACCAATTATACGGTTCAAGAGGGGCTTTGGCTAACTTGGTGTGGGACTCCACTATCCTATGGAGGATCCGTGATGTGATGCGGTCTTTCCTGAGGTTGCCAACCATCAAGAAGTTGTTCAGTAGCTGGGTAGCAACGTGGATTGAAGGCTCAGTGATGGCTTCCAGAAGGTAGCCATCATTGGTCCAGTGCAGATCATTGGTGAGGTCAATATATGGCTTGATGGTCTATTTGGCGTGCTTATGATTGGGTGAGGCCTGTGTGCCAGATGCAATACCTATAGCTGCAAGGGCGGCCTCAGTGACGCGCACCTTATTTGTGGCTCTCTAGAAAGTGATATAAAATTTGGATTTCTCTTCCTTCCACGTACTGAAGGCAAAAGTGATGAGATCCATATTGATGCGACCCGAAAAGACTCTCTCATGAATACCCATTGTAGTGAGCAGCAGCTCCGCAAGGGTCATCCACTGGAACATCACGATGGATAGTATAGCGCGGAGACTGGGAGGTACCGGTAGAAGACATGATGATCAGAAAGAAAATATAAAACGCGTAAAAGTGTATCAGAAAGCAATGCAGGAATTTTGGCTTTAGTCGCAAGAAATTCGCAAAAGCTTCGCTAGCACAAGTGAGGAATGAATCGAATTCAGTCAACTTATAGGTGACTTTGGTGGGTCCATTACACTGAATACTAGTTTGGCTGATCAATTCTGAACAAAAATTTGCAGGCATGTACAAGACTGTGAAAATAGGCTATAAAAATCTCGGCGAAGGTTTTTGGAAATATGAACCTATCTAGCAAATGTTTTTTAGGTCCGGCGAAGGATGAACCTTCGCCCAGGAGGGTCCTTCGCCCATGTACTGTCATAAATGCATGTTTTCACAATCTGAACCTATGGTCAACCTAATTTTAACATTTTAAGATCATCTAGTAGGTCGGCAAAGGTTCATAATGAGGTTAAGATGCTCGACGAAGGTTCCCAAAATGGCATATAAGTGATACTTCGCCTAACTCAAAAACTAGGTTTTTTTTTTACAGAAACCTTCGCCCACCTTAAACTAGATAAATCTAGACAGTGATTTTCTAAGTCTCTTTCCATCAAAAAATTACTATGCTTCCTTTTTTCTATGCTGATGACTTTCTGACTTTTGCTCATCAGTCTTTTCTTATTTCTTGCTTTATTTTTTTTTTCTTTTTTTTTTTCTTTGTCTTTTTTTAAAAATCTCAGCAAATTAAGTACTGAAAACAAAAAATTGAAAAACAATTAAAAGTTAAAAAAGTATTGAGATCAAGCTTGCTGAACTGGCGGAGCAGGCTGCCAAAACTTGCATAATCGGCTACCAGAGAATCTTATTGGAAGATTCAGCTTGACCATTCCCTCTGGGATAGTAGGGAGTCCTAAATCTGTGTATAACAAAAAAATCTTCCAGTAAACACTTTATTGTTTGATTAACAAAGTGTGTACCCTGGTCACTAACAATCTCGATTGGACATCCAAATTTGATTATAATATTTTCATATAGAAACTTGGCCGTAGATTTCACATCAGCAACTTTGACAGCTTTGGCTTCAACCCACTTGGTCATATAATCAGTTGCGACGATAATGTATTGAGCCTGAAATCCTTGCGCAGCATGGTGAATAGGTCCAACATAATCCAGTCCCCATTTTTCAAATGGTGCTTGCGATAAAATCGGATGCAAGAGTTCATAGTTCTGTCGAGTAGGTCGTCGTGCTCGCTGGCAAACATCACATGTCTGAATAAAATTTTATGTGTTCTTGTGAAGCGTAGGCCACCAACAACCTGATTGTAAACGTTTGTGAATACTAATATCTGTAGAGAAGTGTCTTCCACCCATGCCATCATGTGAAAACATGATTAAATCTGGTACTTCATGCGGTAAAACACACCTTCATAAAATATTATCTGATCTACGACGATATAATTGTCCTACAATTAATTGATAAGGTTGAGCCTTATGAATCAATTGTCTCTTCTGTACTTTTGTCAGGGAGTCATTCGGTTGTCCTAGCATCAGTTACTCAACAATATATGCTGTCCACTCAGGTATCGCTTCAACATAGAACAAGACAGCATCTTGCAGTTCATCATCCACTTCAATATTAAATGGTGCGGATTCAATTCGCGAAACATAATCGGCTAGATAATGTTGCTTGTCCTTTCGAACCACAATTCGAAAGTCAAATTCAGTCAATAATAATAACCATCTTGCAATACGTCCAGTATTGCACATATTGTTTACCAAGTAAAGTAACAGTTGATGATCCATATAAAATGCAAAGTGCGTTTCCATGAGGTAGTGACGAAATTTCCGAATAGAAAAAATCATGGCTAATGCCTCATGTTCTGTTGTTGAATAATTCTTTTCTAGATCTGTAAGTTGTCTGCTTGCAAATTGTATAGGATAATCTTTCTTATAGTCACTTGGCTGCGTCAAAATTGACCCAATGGCGTATTTTGAGGCATCCGTATAAACATGAAACTCTATCGGCCAATCTGGAGAACGCAGCATTGGTGCTGAAGTTAATGTTTTTTTTTAATTGTTCAAAGGCTTCTAACGCTTCTACTGTCCAAATAGGAACAATAGTCAGTTTGTATATAGGTCGTCCTAAATCCGCGAAGAAGATAATAAAGATTCGATAGTAGTTCGCATGACCTATAAACACGTAAACTCCACGAATTGTTGCTGGCGGTGGCAATTCCACAATAACTTTGATCTTAGAATAATTCGTGGCAATACCATGTCTTAATATCACATGTCCAAGGACAACTCCGTGGGAAATCCATATCTGACATTTTTTTGGATTTAGAGAAATTTGATATTTGCGGCATCTTTCAAATACTTTCTCCAATCGATCTAGGTGGTCTATATCCTGTACTATGAACTCCCAAGTCATCCAAGTAAATGATACTATTCAGGAGTAAGTTGTGATTCAACTTGTACAATCTTTTTTGGTTCTCCTGGTTCGACAAGATTCATTGGTTGCATCCTAGCTGGGCCATCGTAAACCTCTTTAGATTCTGGCATATGTTCTTTAGGTTCACGATGTGCTTTAGGTAACATGATAACCACATCATCCAGTGTATAACGTTTAAAATGTTCAAGCATATCATGCTGAACTACATCTGTTTGTTCTTTTTTGAAAGGACTTGTCTTGGATCTTTGCTTAGCCTTCTTAGCAGGAATTGATCGTGGAGGTGATGACTTTCGAGATGATAAATCTTTCTTCATAGGTGAAGACTTCCTAGACGATGATGTTTTACTAGAAATCTAACTTGAAGAATCATCCTCGAGTTTTTGTGCCTTTATCCAATAAGAGTGGCATTTTTTTTAGTCAATCTTTCGAGGGGGATTTTCTCATTTTAGGACCATATTATAATGTTGCTTAGCTTGTTTCTTTGTCATCAATCTCGTGATCCTGTCTTCTTTTAATATAACTGCTTTCGGTGGTTTTATTGTGAGTTCATCAGGAACATTATGCACTCCAAATCTGGTCGGATACATATGATCTAGAATCTGCTCATCTGTAAGTTCTGCATTGCCATCATAAGTCAAGACATGACTCACATGAATGAATTCATCCTTAATCGGATCTAGTATAGGTTCCGCTGATATCCAGGCTACATTCATCACATTGTGAAAACGCGATTGATGTATCCAAAGTTTGATCTAATAAGGAAATCTCGCTCAAATCTGATTGATTATCTTGTTGACACATATATCCTACTATACAGTTAATTGTTGCAAGAGCTTCATTCTAATTGACAATATCCGTTTGAGAATCATAATGAACTCCCAAATTTTTCTCTGGTTGATCACAAGTATGATCTGTTGTTGACGAATTGTCATCCTCTTTTTGAACCATTGGTTTGATAGTCCAAGTTGTAAGATCAATTTTAACTGCACATTCATGAATTTCAAAAGTGATTTTTCTGGTACCCCAGTTATGAATTACTTGCGCAACTCGTAACCATGGACATCCTAATGTGAGAAATTGGCAAGAATTTAGCTTGGTATTTTTTATGATAGAAGTTTGTAAGTGAATCTCACATGTGTGGAGGATGTTCCCACGTGTGGATAATTGTAAAGTAAATCAAAATGTTTGATATAGGGGTCTCATAGAATTTCATAGTCAAGCATCTAGGTGTAGGATGTTGATAGGAATAAATTTGGCATAGATGGCAAATTATGCATTTCCACTTGTAATGCCACTATTGAGCCAAAATAGAGTAAGAGGCTAAACACGTGCCAATTAGAGTGTAGACAAGTGTAAAGCTTTTGTTTGATGAATTCCAAGAGATCCAATAGGATTTAGAAGTGGAACCTTGTGAGGTCCAATAGGAAATTGAGGTGTGCTTGAATATAGTCCAATAGAATTAAGAGGTGCATGGATCAATGGTCCAATAGGATCAAGAGGTGACAAAGTATGGTCCAATCATATTTAAGCATAGTGGTAGCTTGTGGATCTACTAGTATCATTGTACTCCTCATTTTGAAGCTAATTGTTTTGGTGATTTTATGGATTTTGTGATTTATTGGATTTCTAGCTTTCTCTCTCTACCCAAGAGCTCATGATGTTTTTTCTCTCTCTACCCAAGGAGAGCAGCTTGTTTTTACTTAGATTATTTTTTGAATACCTCCCACACGTGTGAGTGAGAGTTGGAAGTGATTGAATGCATGTAGTAGTGTGTTTTTGCCATAGGATCTAAGATTGATCTTGAATCTCAATCTAGTCTTGATCTTGAATCTCAATCTAGTCTTGATCTTGGTGCATCTACACACATTAGGAGATCACAAGTACATGTTGTGGACAATCCACACGTGTGAAATTCAACATGGTATCAGAGCCTACCTAAGGTTACCATGCATTTTGATCCATTTAAGTGAAAATTATTCATCAATCTTGAGCTAGAAATTGTCAAGGTCCATTTTCCTAGCTATCTTGTCCAATTTTGGATCAAAAGAGATCAATAGGGCATTGATTGGGTCTGACCTGGTACTGACCTGGTGCTCAGACACGTGTGAGGAACATCCAATTTCAGTTTGGGAGTTCTCTTTCATGTTTGATCCAAAAATCTTGCTAGATAGCTTGTTTTGAAGTTATTTTTGTCTAGTTTTTGATGCAAAGTTTCATTCCATTTGGTTGAGCCAATCATAAGTTATAAGCTTTTGAAGAGGGTTAGGTAGGGCACCTAGACCTAGGTGGACACATTTGGTTTGGTTAAGATATTGCTTGTTTGATCCAAAATCACAGTTGAATGCTTACGAATCTCATCTATATGTGATCTAGGCACTATTTTGAGATCTTAGCCATTTTGTTTCATGCAATATCATTGTATTTGAGTCAAATCTGGTTTCTTAGTGTATTTCACACATGCTAAGAGTTTTTGATCCTAACTTTGCCCATACTCCATCATTTGATGTGAAGTAGATCTAGTTTTGGAGAGATTGAGATAGCTAGTGAGAATCATCTCACAGTTTGTTGCAAGATCTTGTATAGGAGATGGTAGCACACCATTATTGGATCCTATAGTGAGAGAGAAGCAACATTTTTTTTCATCACTTTTATTTATCTCCACTTTACATGACTTCAATGAGTTCATACTTGTTGCAACCAAGTGAGAGATTGTCTACTTCCAATTATTCAATATGGAAGTTGAGGATGGAGTCCATCTTGATACTCCAAGATGTGATGGACATTGTACTTGGGATTGAGGAGGAGCCTCAAGTCCTTCAAGAAGTACAAAAATACAAGAAGAGAGCTAGGATGGCTCTCCACTACATTAAGATGAATGTCTCTAATGAGATATTGAGGGAGATTGGTGATTGTTCTATATCCAAGGAAGCTTGGGATTGTCTCAAGTCCATCTATGAGGCTAAGAACACCTCTAGGCTCCTCACTCTTAGAAATCAAATATTCCAAAGTAGTCAAAAGAGTGATGAGAGTGCATCTAATTATGTTTTGAGAGTCAAGGATATTCATAGGGAGCTTGCATGTATTGGTGAATCAATCAATCAAAGTGAGCTAGTCCAAGTCATTCTCAATGGCTTGAGAGATGAATATGACAACCTTGTCCAATCCTATGCCATTAAGGAGGATCTATTAAGTTTGGAGGCCCTTCAAAGTGTGCTTATTTTTGAAGAATCAAGACAAGAGTACAAACTCTTGAGGATGGACAAGTTATCGCTCAATCATGATGATGGCAAAGTTCTATATGCCAAGCACAAAGAGAGGAGTAAGAAGAAACACCATCACTTCTCTAATGACAAAGCTAAAGACCAAGATGGAGAGGAGGAGGAGGATACCTCTCAAGCTTCTACTTCAAATCTCAAGAAGAAGAAGATCAAGTGCTTTTATTGTGGCAAGAAAGGCCATTATGCCACCAATTGCTTCAAGAAGAAGAATCAACTCAATCAAGCCAACATCACCAATGAGAAAGAAGAATATATTGCAAGTGATGGAGAAGGCTCTCTTATGGCATCGAACTTCTCCTCTTCCACCTTCAACAAGGATGACTCATGGTATATTGATAGTGGAGCATCTTCACATATGTGTGGCTCCAAGCACTTTTTTTCATCTATTATGCCTTATGATGGAGTCAAGAAGACCATATACATTGCAAGCAAGCATGAGTGCAATATTGAAGGAATAGGGATTATTCCCTTGAAGCTTGCATATTCTAAAGATCTCTTTCTCAACAATGTTCTTTTTGTCCCAAAGCTTACAAAGAACATCTTAAGTGTTGGCCAACTTCTTGATAGTGGCTTTGATGTCAATTTCAACATTGACAATTGTGTGATTAAGAAGGATGGTGAGATCCTTGCATATGGATCAAGATTTGAAGGCATCTACAAATTGGATCCAAGTGCGAGTGCAAACTCTCTTGATGTTTCTTATATGTCCAATATTTCAAAGAAGGATAATCACACAAGATGCACATATCTTCTCTCTTCGAGTATTATGGTGTATGACTATTCCTTATTATTCAAAGCATATGTTGAGAAGAAATTCTCATTGAAGATCAAAGCTTTGAGGAGTATTGGAGCTCTTTAAGGAATAGCACCATATGAAGTTTTATTCAAGATGAAGCCTAAGGTTGATCACCTTAGTGAACTTGGTAGTGCTTGCTTTGCACATATTCCCTTGGAAACAAGAAGGAAGGATGATCCAAGCTCATGGATCATGATTGGATACTCATCCATCGAGGAGGCCTTTACTGTCTTTACACTCTCTATTTCAAAAGTGATTGTGAATAGAGATATCACATTGCATGAATATTTAATCTTGGAAGTGGCCGAGATCAAGGCTTCTCAAGAAGTATCACAAGTTATCTTTTTTGAAGGTATTCAAGTTATGATGGGGCCAAGGTGTGAGGAGGAGTTTCTTCTTCATATGATTTCAAGAAGATCTTCAAGATGCATGGCCGAGTCTTTATGGCTCACCTTACATGGCAAAGAGGGGCATCTTTTATGTTGTATCTACTACAACACATTCATATATGCTCCTCTTCCTTTGCTTGAAATGCTATCTTGCTTCATTGAATTTTTTGGATCTCAAAGTTCAAGAAAAGCTATACTAGTTTTGTATGATGCTTATGGTATGGACATGTTTCTTGTCATTATTGATTTAGATGTGTTTCCAATACTTTTTGAAAGCAAGATATTGTATTGTCAAAAGTATGCTCTTGGTTTTAGTAAAAACAAGATTGAGCTTGGTACTCACTTTTTTGAAAATCATGTTTTCACATGTTTTGAGGCAAATTGTAAACTCCTCTTGAGATTAAGTGAAGCATCCAAAGTGGACACTTACATCCTTGAGAGAGTAACTAGCCTAAAAAAGATCAAGATAGTCTTTGATATCAAGATTAGATCCATCATGGATATAGTTCATTGTATGTGGACTAGTCAAGCTAGAAAGCATAATTTTGATAATCATCATTGTTTCACATCTTATGATCTTGATCTCCATGATCCTTATGAGGCTTAGTAATGACGAACTGTACTCCCGCAATTTTGACAGGTATATCTTCCACCATTCCTCGTGGACGAATTGTCGTTTGATCAACTAGCTTAATAGCAAAACTAGCAGGCTTAATCTTTGTAAGGCCCCATTTTTCACATAGCTTTGTAGAAATCAGGTTAACTCTTGAACCTCCATCTATCACGGCTGCTTCTTTAGAAAATTGTCTATGCTGTATCAACAGAGTGATATTCTTTTGTTCACTTTCCCAAGCGGCTCCAACATGGAGTACTTCGTTAGATTCTTCAAATCCAGCACAAAAAAGCGGCTCCTGATGGACTTCTGGTTCTTCTTGAGCTAACTTTTGCGCTAAGACTTCTTTTGCTTTTGGCACCAACTTCAGGAACTCTCCCAATAAAATACTGATCTTGCTAGACAAAATGTTCATGAGTAGTCCTGTATGCGGTGCTTCTGGTTCAGTCATCTTGAAGAGTTCTTCAAGATGATATAATTGATCATTCATAGATAGCTTGAGAGGTGGATTCATAACTCCAATTCAATTCAAAGTAGGAGGAGAGTCCATGGATCTATATATATGTGATGTACTCTCATTGAGAAGATGATGAAATTTGCGTGTAATGCAATTTTGGAGACTAAGCTTTTTGTGCCCTCTCTCTCTACTCGAGTTTGTACTTTCATTTTCTCTCTCTAGCCGAGTTGAGACATTTATTGTGCTTACTTTCATGTTTTGTTGATAGATCTTGCTTGTAACACAATAATATTTCTTGTATGATCAGCTTTCCTATTGTCAATCAATGCTAGTTTGATCTTTATGGTATTATTGGGCTTAGGAGATCAGTACATGTGTAGGTCATCCCACACGTGTGAATTCAACAACTGGATCTGTTGATTCATTATATTTGGGTAGATCCAATCGGGGTGCTCTTCTAACAATAATTGGATTGACTTCATGTGGAGCACCTCCAGGAGCAGCCATCTTCACAAATTTAGATCAAATAGATAATGAGATTGGATCTAGATTTTTCAAAAACTTTTCTCAAATTAGATCTACTAGATCTATTCCACTTTTCAAGAATCTGATTCTATATGATGAAAAACTTTTCGAAATTTGATCAATTGATACTTCTCAAAAATGATAAATCTCTCAAAATCCAAATCAGAACATATCAAATTTGATCCAATTTTTGATAGAGACTTGTTCTAGAAAATCAGAGACTGAAAATAGGATTGGCGAAGGTTCACTAGGCGAAGGTTGTCTCGGCGAAGATTCATCAGTGTTATTTTGGAAAAAAAAAAACTCTTTGAACACTTTTTTGGCAATTTCTAGGGAAATAACCTTCGCCAACCTCTCAGGTGAAGGATCTGACACAAATACAACTATGAAAAATTGGGCGAAGTTTTCTGACACAAGAAATTATAGTTTTTATAGTCCGGCGAGGGTAAAATTCAAGAATTTCTGTGATCTGATCAAGAAGAATATTTTTTGAGCTCAAAAATAGTATTTTATTATAAATAGAATGTTCTAGAATCTAGGCGAAGGTTCTGGCGAAGGTTCGAGAGTGATACTGATATTTTTGCAAAAAAGTGACTTTTTGACAAAAATATGACAATTTGACAACTAATTCTCTGAAAACCTTTCTATTTTTGGTATTATTCTTCATCGACCTGGCAGTAGATAGATCTGAATCACACCTAAGCACAGTGAATCGAGTGAAGGTTCTTTTTCTGTATTTTTAGGGTTTTGACAATTATTTGATGTTTTTTGAAGGTTTTTCTGATGTTTCTGGAAATCTGTTGGGAATTAATCTTCGCCCTTAAAACTGAAGGTTCTGTAAACAAAGTCGAAGGTGTCTGCAACTCGACGAAGGTATTCTGAAAGAGGGTAAAAAGTTATCAGTTTTGATGACGCTTTTTGCCTCTTTTTTGACCAAATCTGACAGATTTGACCGATTTTTCTTATTTTCTCTGAAATCTCAGATTCAAATGGATCTTAAGATTGGTGATCCGAATAGCTTTCCATGTTTATTAATTAGATTAGATTTCAAACAAGCCAATCCACTCAAATCAAGCAAAATCAATCCCGAACTAACCCTAAAATGCAGATCTAACACTATTCATGCCACGACAAGATGCCTAATGCAAGCTAACCATCCAACAATCATGCTGCAAACTGAAAAATTGGCGTAGCTCCCCGGCAACGGCGCCAAAATTGTAGTGGGTTTCTTTCCTTGCCTAACCTGAATCCAAGATCTAGTCAATCTATCATCAAAGAGATGGAGTTAGTTGTCACGCGTAGGTTCTTTCCCATGAGAGCGATAGTTTAGTTCAGATTTCAACATGAATGGAGGATTCACATCTATCTCTACATCCATTTTCCCTACTCTTTAACACTACACATCCCTTAACACTACACATCCACAACAGAGATAGCTTACTCTTTCTCTCTCTCCCTTTCTCTTTCATAAAAAAGTATAATAACATACAATCCCAATAACACTCAGATCCAACAATCAGCAAAATCCAAATAAGCATGGGAGATGGAGGAAAAGTGATAGAGAGCAAGGACATTCATCAATCCATTTATGAAGAGAACCAATCTGCTTTATTGAAATGAGGAAATGAACAAGAGGAGCAACTCGAGTTGGTCCCTTCTTATAGTAGAGAGACCGAGAAAGAATCTCCCTGAGTTTTCCTCCTGTTACTAGGAATCATCATCGTGCGTACATCCCATCCATTGAACCAGATGCTCGGTAACTATACGATTTCTCAATTGTTTAGTTCTTGTATCCGAGATCTTTTCAGGTTCAAGTTGAGATACACTCGATGATTCATCCAATAGGTCCAATTGATCTCCACATCCAAGATGTTCTCCTTTACGCAGACTCTTCTTGAGACAACTTACATGAAATACGGGATGCACTTGAGATCCTTCCGAGAGTTTCAATTGGTAAGCTAAGAAACCGACCTTTTTCAAGATCTAATATAATCCTCCATATCTAGGGGATAATTTGTAATGTTAGCCGATACACATTACACTAGAATCCTTCGGGATTTTCAAAAATACCCAATCCCCCACTTGGAAGTCTCTCGGTGATCTTTTTAGATTTGCATAATGTCGGTCCCTATCCTGGGCATACTGGACATTTTCACATGCAATCTGTAGCATTTCCTACATGTCAATAGGAAATCTGCTACCTTCTGAAATTTGATCACCCGAATCTCTACCGTAATGAGTGATATAGGCTCAAAACAATACATAAGCACGAACGGGCTATAACCGGTAGCCGAATGTTTATAATAACTCAATCTCCATCAAGGATAATTTCCTCTCCGAGAAGATTGCTGTCAAAATACAAATACATATCTTATCTGATCTTCTGATCATGTGGGTAATCCTTCTTTTAAATGATCAAGTATAACTAGAATCTAAACTATGTTTCGTCAATCATAATTCATCGGATTTTTGTCCTATACTCAATAACAGAACGTGATAATCTCACGTAGACAACTACCAATGATCAGAAGAAATTTTAAGCTTAGAATCATCTCTAGTCTAACAAGTACGGCCGAGCAAAAGCGACCAGTAAACTTTAAATCACGAATGTTCATAATATCACTTTGTTAATCCATAAAGCCTAAACAGTGTCGGAAATAGGATGGAATAATTGCAGCAAAAACTTCTACTTTGAATGCATGACTACACCTATCAAAAATTGAACAAAGCAGTAGTGATGATAATCACATTCAATCTGTTAGAATTCAATGCTAAACCTCATTGTTATTGTTTACGATGTACATTAATGTTGACAGCTGTGACCAGCTATCATTAGCCGTAGGCTAGTCTATTAGTCTACTCGTAGGTTTTTTCTCTTTATCAGGGTTCAGGGTTCATTTGTACATTCTACATTTAGTATGACATAGTGTGATAGAGTGATAGTGCGTGTTCTTCTTTCGCCTTCTTGTGGTAATTGCTTATGGTGAATGCTTGATGTTGCATATCTAATTCTTGACATGATATCAGAGTAGCGATAGTGCGTGCCTGATCAGTGGGTACAGCTTGTCACAGGCTCCCACTTTATGAGCAAGTCAATGGTAGTCCGAATCGAGGCAATTGGAATCAAGGCCGAGGTCAAGGACGCGACTATTCAAGACAAAATAAACCTGGAAATTGTAGGTACTACAACAAACCTAGCCATTGGGAGCGTGAATGCTTCGAGAAATAGGAGGAGATAGAACAAAGAAAAGACAAATGGCAAGTTGGCATTTATGCTGATCAAGATCAATTTGATGATGATTATTATGAAGACAACTATGCTGATCAACATCAATACCATGATGATCAATACGAAAATGATATAGGTAAAAGTTCAAACTTGTTCATCACAACATTAATGACAAGTGATGAAGCTAAGGATACTTGGTACATTGATAGTGGTGCGTCCAGGCACATGACTTCAATGAAAGAGTGGTTTTCAGAACTCAAGCAAACTCACAATGGTGATGAAGTTGGACAAGCCGATGACCATTATTACTATCTGTTAAAGGGTTTGGAGTGGTACCAGTGAAGTTAGCCAGCGAGAAGATAAAGTGGATAAGCAATGTGCAATATGTACTTGGCTTAGCTAACAATCTACTATATGCTGGGATGATGGCTGATCAACAACTCAAGGTTGAGTTTGACAGTGACAAATGTCTTGTCAAAGACATCAAGAATCACTACAAAGTGATTGCTATAGGAGGTAGAGTCAACGAGAATTGACTCTACAATTTGAATGCGAGATCTTTTACTCAAGCTATGGTAAGCACTGTTGATAGTCGAAGTGATCTTTGGCATCAAAGGTTTGGTCATATTAGCGCTCAAAGCTTGCAAATCCTTAAAAGAGATAATCTAGTTGTTGGATTGCTTGATATCTCTTTTGAAGAAAAAATTTGTGAGGGTTGCATTTTGGGAAAACAACATAGAGAGAGAGATTTCTCAAAGATGGAGCAAGAAGAGCCAATGACATTCTTGATCTTGTTCATAGTGATCTGTGTGGACCAATGCAAACTAGGTCCATTAGTAGTGGTTACTATTTCATCACATTCATTGATGACTATAGTAGACATATCTGGATTTATTTCATAAGCAAGAAATATGATGCTTTTGTCAAGTTTAGAGAGTTCAAGGCTCTAGTTGAAAAACAAACATGTTGTTATATTAAGACCCTTAGATCAGATGGTGGCAGTGAGTATTTTTCAACAGAGATTATAATTTTTTGCAAGGATCAGAGGATCAAGAGACAAACTACTACACCCTATTCACCACAACAGAATGGAGTTGCAGAACGGAAAAACAGACCCATTGTGGAGATGGCTAGGGCAATGCTTAAGAGCAAAGGTTTTTCAAATACTTTTTGGACAGAAGCATGCAACTCATATCTTGAATTGGTGTCCTACGAAGTCCGTGGAGGGTAAGACACCTTACGAAGCTTTTACTAGAAAGAAACTAATGTTTCTCATTTACGAGTATTTGGTTGTGATGCTTACGCTCAGGCGCCTGATGAAAAATGAAAGAAGCTGGATGCAAAAGCTGTTAAGTGTATTTTTCTTGGATAATATGATGAAAGAGCCAAGGCATTCAGGATGTATGACACAGATGCACAAAAGATCGTGATTTTTAGAGATGCTACTTTTGATGAGACGGGTCAAAATGACCAAATAAAATTGACAATTGATCCCTTTGATGATAAAGCTAAAGTGAAAGTGAAGAAAGAAGTTGGTGTTGATATGGAAGAGCCAGTGGAAAAAGACAGGGTTAATAATGAGCCTCCTAGGAGAGTGCTTAAGTGGTACTTGTCAGTAACAAGTGATGCTAATAAGGGAGATACTCCCGAATCAAGTGAGCAGGGAGAGCTTAGAAGATCAAGTAGAAATCGAAAACCTCCTGCAAGATTAGAGATGAATCTAGTCCTGATGGGCTCTGTGATCAAGGCTCAAGAACCAAAAACTTTTGATGAAGCCAAGGAGCACAAGGAGTGGCATGTAGCTATGGAAACAGAAATGGAAGCCATATCGAAAAAGAGGACGTGGAATTCGGTTGAGCTACTTGATGGTAAGAACCTATCACTTGCAAATGGATTTATAAGATCAAATATGGAGCAGATGGGCAACTTCAACAAGTACAAAGCACGGTTGGTTGCGAGAGGATTTGAGCAACAAGAAGGTATTGATTTTGAGGAAACCTTCACACCCGTAGCTAAGATGGTGACTATATGTTCTATCATTGCTATTTCTGCTTTCTATGGTTGGAAGATCTAGCAAATAGATGTTAAATCTACTTTTCTTAATGGAGTGCTGGATGAAGAGGTGTACTTAGTACAACCTCAAGGATTTGTTGAGCTAGGGAGAGAGCATTTTGTTTGTAAGCTCAACAAAGCCATTTATGAATTGAAGCAAGCCCCATGGGCATGGTACTCTTGCTTTGATGAACACTTTAAGTGAAGAGGAATGGTAAAGAGTGATGCTGATTTTAATCTTTACATTCTAGGGCAAGATTCAGATATAGTGTTCATTGTCTTGTACATGGATGATTTGATTATTACAGGAAGTAATGAGAAGTTAATCGATGAAATCAAATCAAATCTTTCCAATGCCTTTGACATGACTGACCTAGGATTGATGCACTATTGTCTTGGCATTGAAGTACGTCAAAAGGAAGACATGGTCTTTCTTACACAAAGCAAATATGCACGAGATTTGCTTTATAAGTTCAATATGCAGGATTGTAAGCCTTTGAGTACACCTATGGATGTCAACATGAAGCTTACTACATATGATGAATCTGAGAAAGTGGACAGCTGGTGGGTAGTTTGATTTATTTGACACACACACGACCTGATATTTCTTATGCTCTTGGGGTTGTTAGTCAATTTATGCAAGTTCCTAGTCAAGCACACTAGAAGTCTACTAAACGTATTCTCAGATACATTCTAGGGACATTGAATTTTGGTTTGAAGTATGATCAGCCTGAAGCACCAATGTTGGTAGGCTATACAGATGCCAATTGGGCAAGTAATATTGATGACAGAAGATCTACCAGTGGTCATACATTCAGTTATGGTATAGCTGCAATTTCATGGAGCAGCAAAAAGCAACCTACAGTAGTCTTACCATCGATGGAAGCTGAATATTGAGCACTTAGCAATGCTACACAAGAAGCGGTATGATTACGAAGATTGCTTGTGGATTTAGGTCAACCACAGGTGACTGCGACTACTATATCTTGCGACAATCAAAGTTGCATTCACCTTGCTAAAAATCTAGTTTTACATGCTCGAACCAAGCACATCAAAATACACTACCATTTTTTTTGAGAGAAAATTCTTGATGGAGTGGAGCCATTGATCTTGTTTTTTTGTAAATCTGAAGATCAAATGACAGATATTTTTACTAAGTCATTAGGTAGATGTAAATTTGAGAGGTTTTGTACTCTATTAGGAATAGAAGAATGTAATTTTATCATTGAGGGAGAGTGTTATAAATCAATGATAAACTTCATTGTTATTGTTTACGATGTACATTAATGTTGATAGCTGTGACCAACTGTCATTAGCCGTACGCTAGTCTATTAGTCTACTCATAGGTTTTCTCTCTCTATTAGGGTTCATAGTTCATTTGTACATTTTACATTTAGTATGACATAGTGTGACAGAGTGATAGTGCGTATTCTTCTTCGCCTTCTTGTGGTGATTGCTTATGGTGAATGCTTAATGTTGCATATCTAATTCTTGACACGATCTTTAACAACTACCTTCTGACATATACTGAACGCAATAAGAAGATTGTATCGATTCAGAAAAAGAAAATCAGATGTTAATGAGTGCAAGACAATAGCGGATAGAAACCGTGCACTCTAAGTTGTCTCTAAATAACTGAGAATCAGTCTGGTAATAAGCAGCTCTGTTGATAAGCAGTAGCGCAATAGCAACTCTAAAATAAATCTATAAAGATTGAGCTAGAATGCTCAAGAGATTTCAAGCTTGAAAGCTTGATAGAGAGCTAACCACAATACTTTCTGATTGTAAATGATTTGCTTGATAAGAGCGCAGGAAGCGTCATGTAATAACACTCAGCCCCTTCACAATTCACAATGTTGATGCGTCGCTTTAGAACTTCTTCACTTGATTGATTGATCAAAAGTATGAATATGAACAACTATATATACTAAGCAATTAGGTCATCAAATGCGATCGCCAATTGTCTATTGTCCGCTGACATTCATCCGGTTCCTTGCCATTGATTGCTGATAAGTGGTGGAAATTGGCCGTAATGCATAAATGAACTAGACTGTCACTTCTGCAAAAATAAACTAAAACAGCCACAGGTGACATTGTCGCAAAAATGTAATAGTGTCAGGTTTTTGCAAAAAATGTGAAAAACCCTAAGGTGCCCTTAAATCTGATTTAGGATTGCCCCACACTTTGAATGTCATTTCCTTAACATTTGAGACACTTTGGGAAAAGCGAAAAATGTGATACTGCATTTTTACTCGTGAATTATGTCAGGCGAAAAATGCGAAAAAGACGACACTACATTTTTACCAGGAATTCCTGACATGCAAAAAATGCGACACTGTATCAAACTCCGTGTATTTCTACAGACTGTATAAAAACACTTGTAATTCTGCAGACTGTAAAAAAACACGGGAAATTCCACATAACTGGATAAACAATGGATGAAGATTAAAACTGATTAGTCGATTGATAAGAAGGATAATAATTCAACACTCCCTCTTAATGTGGATCCTTAAATGCCTTGACCTTCAAACTTAGTTCTACACAGAATCTTATGTGTGCTTCCAAACTTAAAGCTTTGGTAAAAATATCTACTATCATATGTTGCGTTCTATAGTACTGCAATCTGACCTCTTCGTTGAGAACTTTGCTTCTGACGAAATGATACTTCAGTTCAATGTGCTTACTCCTAGAATGAAATATAGGGTTGGCTGATAAAACATTGGCACTTTGATTATCACAAAATAATGTCGTTGGAGCATATGGATTCAGACCGATATTTGAGAGTAAGTTTGTCAACCAAATTGCTTCCTTTGTAGCTTGAGAGGCTATGATATACTCTGATTCAGTGGAAGATAGAGCTATTGAAGAATGCTTGTAGAAATTGGGCCATTGTTGACGAAGAATGTAAATTTGGAAGTGGATTTACGAGTGTCTACATCTCCTGCCCAACTTGCATCTGTGTAACCAGTGAGTAAATTGAGTTTGTCGTTGTCGACTGCTCCATAACAAATGCAAAAGTCCATAGTAGCTCGAAGATATCTCATTACTCTGATAAGAGCCTTCCAATGTGTCATAAAAGGACTGAGAGAGCTGACTGCAACAGCTATGTTTGGCCTAGTATAGATCATGGCATACATAAGAGATCCTATGAAAAGCAATGTATCATCCACATATAAAGTGATAATGATAAAAGACTGCTGCACTGCTTTGAAGTAAACATTTGAATCTGAAGAGCTATGTGTGTAGCCATGATCAATAAGAAAAATATTGATCACCTTATGGAGTTTACACACATGATTGTGTTTACCCTCGATAATATGGGATGCACCTTGTAAATGTCTTCTTCGATAACTCCATTGAGATATGTTGTCTGTACATCCATTTGATGTATTTCCAAATCTGTTGCAATGACAAATGATATCAAAAGTCGAATAAAAAAATGCTTGACTACTGGACTAAAAGTCTCAGTGTAATTGACGTTGTATACCTGAGAAAATCCTCTAGTGACAAGTCGTGCCTTTCTCTGTTGATGCTTCTATCTGCATTCTACTTGACTTTGAAAATCCATTTGCAATCAACTACATTTCTGCTAGCAGGTAATTCGACAGTTGTCCATCTCTTGTTCTTGATAAGAAATGAATATTCTTTATCCATAGCTTCTTTTCATATATTTGAATCACGCTGATTGGGTGCCTCTTGGACAGTCGTCGGTTCCTGAACAAGATAGGTTGTAGACACATCGATATACCTCTCAGGTGGTCTGCTAGTCCTTGATGATCTTCTGGGTAATAGAGGAAGTTGATTATTCCCATCATACTGTAGTTGTTGATCTGCAACATCATCATCTACTGATCCGCCATTGATTTGTTGTTCATCAACAATAGTAGAGCTTGGATCTTCAATGAGAATAGTCGACTGAGGAACTGGAAAGTTCAATGTGTCAAGATAATTTGACAAGTCGGCTACATGGGGATTGCCCTTTCCCTTGAGGTCTTGAAAATGATCTTCAATGAAAATGACATCCTGGCTAGTCTTGACGCCTGAGGAACTTCTGTCATCTCTTTGCACCATAAAACTATAAATCCATACTGAACTTCACGTTTAAACTGACAAACAAGATTTTTTGCACACAATCTATCCTCTTCGATGGATGTGCTCACGACTCTGTATGAGCACGCATTTATTTCCTATCGGTCCATATCT
>MU834191.1:0-48810 GCA_029204225.1 Diphasiastrum complanatum | reverse complement strand
ACTTAGATCCTTTGACTTTTTGAGTTACTTGTATATTGTTTCTAAGCTTTACCTAATGACATCACTGACTTCTCTATATAATTTGTGAAATTGGATATATTCTAATTTCACAAACATATATATATAAATATATATATCTATATCTATATATATATATCATAGGTCCCGCGGTTCTGGGCGGATCCCAGTACCCGCGGGGACCGTACTGTACCGCGGTGCCATGTGGTACAGCTGGTACCATAATATATTAATATAATTAATATTTAATATTTTTTTCAAATTTTTTTAAACCTAATCTTACCCGCCCCCCCTCGCTTCTCTCTCCCAGTTTTTTTTCCAGCCATCGTTGCCCTGCCTTCGCATACTGGTTTTGCTGCCCTGCCTTCGCTTGCCCTTGCGTCTGATTTGCATCGCCCTTCGCCCACAAACCGCCCCTGCGTTGCATCTGATTTGCAAGAACCTGCCTTCGCCATTTTCAGCGTCTCTACAACATTGAACTCTGCTGTTTTTTTCCAGCTTTCCATCCTTCCAGCTTTAGCTTCATCTGCATTTTTTCCCTAGTTTCCTCCATCACAATGGTGCAATCCCACCTTTCCGATCTTGTGGGACGAGGTGGACGTTGTCAGGCGGGTTGCCGACAAGGACCAACAAGACCGGTCAGAAGGTCGTGCGTTGCCGATATTGCCTAGTCGAATTTGCTGCGTCCCTCACTCGCCTTAAAGGCCCACCTGCTCGGTGCACGCGCCAAAAATGGTGGCACCTTAAATGCTGCCCCTTGTGGCAGCATGTCCGTCCCCAACAGGCAGCGACTACTGGACACCTACGGGCCACGTCTTGTGGCGGGGGAGAACGGGGCGTTCTCTGGTTTTGCACCGCTCCTTATGTGGCTGACCAAAGTTGCTGCCTGCTTGGCTGGCACGCACGAGGAGAGGGAGTGCATCCTCGTCCCGTCCCATTGCCCCTCATCCTCCTCAGACAGTTCCGCCACACACACCCCCATTTGCACCCATGCGGTTGATCCCGTCCCCTCACGTCCGCCAGTTGCCACTGCGGTTCCACCACCACGTCCTGTTGCTCGCACGCCCCAGTTTACGATTTTCTCATGGACTCTCCGCCACCCGAGCAGGCCCAGGATGCTACTGACGAGGCCTTCGAGGATGTGGAGGAGATCCCTTTCTCCCTCCCTTCCCATCCGGATGACCTCCCTAGCCAGCAGTTTTCGTATCCCATGCCAGATGTTGCCCTTCCACCAGTGCACCCCACTTATGCTGCTGCACCCATCCCTGCCAGTGCATCCCACTCTCCCCATTCCACGTCTACAGCCGATGCATCCACTAGTGCCCAGCCTGTCGCATCATCATCCATTCCCGTCACAGTTGGTGCACCATGCTTGAGGTCAACCACTCGTCGCCCCACCAGGGAGAGCCCTTGTGCAGCAGACCATTCGCGGCGCGCATCAGCCGCACATGGACAGAGAGGCCACATTCTCCCATAGCATGTTGGTTGACGTCTCACTAAAATGTAGGTTAAAATTTCTGATCAAGTTGTTTTGCTGACATGCTCAATTTTGACCTTGCAGACGAAGAATATCTGATTTGGAGCGCCAGGTTGACTTGCCTACGGACAGCGTCTACAGGGTGCACATGATGAGGCACGGGTTGATAGAAGGGATGGTGCAGGATGAGGCCCAGAGCCCAAAGCATTTGTATTCAGATGCCCAGCTAGACGACTTGATTGCCACGTTGGATTCAGAGGCCCAGCAGATGCCGAGCGTTAGGGCACCCCCATCATCTCTTGCTAGCATGCCATACACAGAGTCTCAGCCAGAGCAGCTACATGAGGTGCCTCCAGTTCCTCAAGTTCCTCAGAGGGTATATGTGTGCCGCACAGCTCCTCCAGTGCCACCGATGCCATTGAGGCCTGCAGCCCCTCCATCGCCGTCCACTTCTGTAGCACCAGGTCTCCATGGCAGGCCACCATCTGTGCCCAGGTTTTCTCTTGTAGCACCCACATCCACAGTGGCTCCTCGAGTGGCTCCTCCAGTGGCAGCACCCACTTCACATCCTCCTCCTTTGGCAGCACCCACTCCACTGGCTCCCCCCTTTGGCAGCACCCAGGATGTACCAGTACCGGCCGCCACAACGCCCCTTTCAATACATATCGCCGCTTTACTTGCCTCCTGCACAGCCAGTTCCTCCACCTGCAGCAGCCCCACGGGCACACACTCCACGGGCTCATCCTCCTCGCTCAACTGCATAGGGAGTTCCCTCTTTGGCTTCCCTATCCCAGCCGGCCTTAGCTTGGGCCCAGCCTAGCCAGCCAGGTGATTTGCATGGGGGTGATGAGGCATTGACAGCTCCTCTCGTTCGCAAGAGACCAGGAAGGCCCAAGGGTGCACCAAACAAGAAAGGCAAAGCACAGAAACTGCCAGGGAGGAGAGGACGACCTCGCAGGGCTCCAGGTACAACTAGAGGTGTAGTATTACAGCCAGTTGGAGCAGGTGTTGTTGGTTTGGCTTGCTTGGGGGCTGATGCGGAGGCAGATTGGGATGATGCTAGTGACGAGTCCTCCTCGGATACACAACCCATGCCAGTTCCAGACAGGCACATATATTGGTTGCGAGAGTCAGCTCGGAGTCCTGAGTTGTCTCCGGAGCATTCGTCTGAGTCAGAGCCAAAGCATTGATTGTGGCTCTGTTATTTAGTTTCAGGAGTTTGTTTCTACCAGTTTGTTTCTAGCAGACGGTCGACCATTGTATTCAGACTATTTTTCACATTATATTCAGTGTTTGGCGTACTTTATTTGCTGCACATTGTGCATGTGTCGCTCTGTACATGTGATGCTGTATTTTCAATTTTATCTCAAATTCTATGTGCGTGTGTGAATCGTGTTTTCAATTATTTTCGATTGAAGAGAATGATAGCTTCACAGAAATGCACCTACAAACTAATCATTGATGTCACAACAAACTGATAGCACATGCACTCCAAACGATCATGAGCAGAGCAATTACTCCTAAACCCTAAACCCTATACCCGTGACGGCATTTCATAAACACATACATTACATTGCATTTAAAAAATACAGAGATTGCATTTCACAGCACCAGGCGCGCGTTGCACAAAAAACACACTGTATATTGATTCAGCCGTTGTATCAAAATATTCCCACCATATATGGCTGGGTCTTTTTTTTATACAGCTATCTAGTTATTTGCCACACCCTGGTATCGCGGATTTTTGGGCGGCACCATAACCGCGGTATAAACCATTATGGTACCGCGGTACCATAATGGTGGTATCACGTGCCACTATGATATATATATATATATATATCAGACATGAGAGTCCGGGCCGGGCGCGGCCATTTTGCGTCCGCGCCCAGTTTTTTTTTTTGGGATGGACTCGTCCGGGACCTTGACGCATTTTTTTTTTCTTAAACAGAAAACAGGCCGCGCCGCGCAACCCCGGGCCTGCGCCAGAGAGAGAGAGAGAGAGAGAGAGAGAGAGAGAGAGAGAGAGAGAGAGAGAGAGAGAGAGAGAGAGAAAGAAAGAAAGAAAGAAAGCTTTATTAACGTCTTTTGAGCACTCGTGGGTGCATAAGACAAAGAAAATATGTACAAGCAACAATGGGAGCATCATCCATAGGAGGACGTGCTCGTAAAATGCTATATACTAGCTACGAATGAAAGTAGAACAAAGCAGAAGTGGAATAAGCCCACAACCCCGGCCAGGTAATCACAGAAAAAGTACCAGTGCCCACAACCCGGGCTAGGTGGAAAAAAAGTACATATCAGCGAAAGTAAGTGTGAAGTGTTCGCTGAGTGGACTGTACAGTGGGCCCCGATGGAGGCAAGTGCCGACTACATCTGGGCTTTTTCCGCAATGGCACAACGATAGGAATCTCATCATCGAAGTCATCAGCATGCGCTCGAGTCCGAAAGAAGCCAGTGAGAAGCAGTTGCTGGGAGTCTAACCCCAGGTGATCTAATACAGGCAGATGAGACTGACGGAGAGTAAGCATCTCACGAACAAGAAGTCCCAAGCAACGAGCATCAGGATAGGAGACAAAACTGCGAAGTGTATGCGGGCCATCGCGAAAGAGACAATAATACCTCCCCCGTTTCTCATAATACAACGGACATCTGAGGAGGAAATGGGCTTCATCTTCCACCTCCTGCAACGAGCACAAGCGACATAGACGACGCTCCCGAGGGATATCCCATGCACGACCGGCCTCAATAGCAAGCTGATGAGAGGAAATGCGCAACTGCCCAAGACGATAGCGAGGGCCGTGCGATAGGGGCTGTGAGAGATAGAGCGGCAACAATGGCAAACCAGAAGGATCCAGAGAGAGGAAGTGTGTCTGGTAATAGCTCAGTCGAATGCGGGAAGGTGGGAGGGAGCTCCAAGTCTGCTGCATATATCGACAGAATAAATAGCCTCGGATATATAAATGCGTACCACGGGGAAGATCCATGATAGAGATGCCCAGATGTCGTAAGAGATCAGACACCTGTTAGTACCAGGATAGCTTGGCATGGGAATCAGCTAGGACACATGAAGAAATAACCGCAACGATTATGTATCTATCCGGGTGAGATGCACGAATCTCCTGAATCCGCTGAAGAAAAAGAAAAAGGTGGAAAAAGCCCTCAAGGATGATCGGAGGAGTAGCAAACTCAGCACATAGGATATCATGAGGGGTGGTAGTCTTGGCACGTATCATGTGACCCAACATAGTGGCCTGAATGCGGGAAATGTTTGCCCAGTCCCGGAGAGAGGTCCTGGCAACCAAATCTTGGAGGCATACATCACTGCTGGAACCACCCGTGTGTGAAACAACTGGCATCTAGTAGTGGGATCAAAAATATGATTCATTGTACAACCACGCTCGAAGTGGACCAATGCTAAAAGGCCGGAGGAAATGTGCGCAAATGCAGCCTGGCGGAAACTAAAAATGGGTGCAGTAAACAGGTCTCCCAAGTAAGTATAAGAGGCAACAATGTCAACTTCCTAGCCGTCATAGAAGAATTGATAATTGTGAAGGCTTTGTTGATTGGTGTTGAAATGTCGAGTATTTGGGTCACGTAGTGACAACTGAGGGTATTTCGGTTGAACCAGCCAAGGTGGCTGTGGTTAAGAAGTGGACGAGGCCTGCCGATAAACGCCAATTACGGTCTTTCTTAGGCTTTTGTAAGTTCTACCGACGGTTCGTTAGGAATTATTCCTGGATAGCTGCTCCTTTAACGGACCAGTTAAGGAAAAACAACACTGTGGTTCGATGGGATGCTGAAGCTCAACAACGTTTTGAAAACTTGAAGGAGTCTGTGGCCACGGCTCCGGTTCTCAAGATTGTGGATACCCAGAAACCTTTTGACCTAGAGACGGATGCAAGTGGCATTGCCGTAGGTGCAGTGTTGAGCCAAGAGGGTAGACTAGTAGCCTTTGAAAGTAAGAAGTTGACACCAGCTCAACAGAGATATCCTACCCACGAGCAAGAGTTGTATGCGATTTTACATGCGCTCAAGGTGTGGAGACATTATTTATATGGCGCCGACTTTTCTGTGTACACTGATCATCATACTTTAAGGTATTTTTGCGCTCAGCCAGATTTGAAGGGCCGCCAAGCTCGGTGGGCCGAGCTGATGCAGGAATTTCATTTGGAAATTTACTTCTGAAGAGGGAAGGAAAATGTGGTCGTTGATGCACTATCTCGTATACTGCATCAGATGAGCTTTACTGTGTTTGAGCTCAATTATGGTTTCAGGCCACTGAGTCCTGCAATCATAGGAATTCCGCATAGGGTACCTAGTGCTGTAGAGTTTTTGGCTCAGATGCAGCAGAAGCTAGATTTGGCATGAGATAACTTTTCCAAAGCTGTAGCTAGGGCAACGAGTTATGCTCGTGAGAACCGTACCTATTGGGAATTTGAGAATGGAGATTGGGTGTATTTACTAGTCCCTTCGAAGTCGAAGGTGCTACGCACAGGAAAGTGCGCCAAGTTATCTCCTAGGTAATGTGGACCATGGTTGATTATTAAGAAGGTGAGCCAAGTAGCTTATAAGCTACAACTACCTGTTGGATGCAAGGTGCATTCAGTATTCCATGTTAGCAAACTGAAGAAATGTTTGCATGATGGTGATAGCCTGGTGGAAGGTCTAGTTGCTCTTGAGGAGAAAGACACCACAGGTTATGGGCCAGACAGAATCCTAAATCGAAGGGAGCAACGATTGCGGAATCGTCTCCTTCAAGAGTATCTAGTAACCTGGAAAGGGCATCCGTTGTCAGATGCTACTTGGGAGATGCGACAGGCGTTGCAGAAGTCTTACCCAGAGTTTGTCATCGAGGACCGATGACTTGCCAGAGGAAGGAAGGATTGTTAGAGTCCAGTTACGACTCTATCATGACCTTGGCACGGCCGGTCACCAGAGGGCCTGAGGCCAAGTATTGGCAAGGGCCAGTGACCGAGGAGGACATCAGTCCCAAGTTGGGACCGGTGCGTCACGAGCAGTGACCCGGTGTGGCCACCTGACAAGTTGTCAGAGATGCGGTGTGTCTTGACCGTCGGGACCCTAGCCGTCAGTGACGAGATGCTAGCCGACAAGTAGTTGGGGTGACCAAGAGGGTCACAGGTCTTTGGCGGGGCACGGGGGTGGTACCCTATGAGTCACTCAGTATTCACAGGTCACAGGGGCTAGGCATGCCAAGTGGACTGATCACCCACAGGTGGATGCCATGTGCCAGTTGACGAGAATAGCAGGTAGAAGGACTCAAGGAGGGGGTGCCTATGGTTGGGAGGTTCATTCTACACACCAGCTTCTAGGATTCACGAACTTGGAGAGACTGGCTTGTGACAGCGTTTCTCCTCCTAGAAACGTGTTAAAAAAAACAGTTTATTAAAAAACATTTGCTCCTCTTCACGGCCAGAATCGCGCCAGCCGTGTAGGAGCTAATTTTTTTTATTTTGAACTACAAGTGTCCGATCGAGGCGTGTGCATAGTCGGCAGGCATCTACTCGGCGATACGGAGGTGGTGTGCACGATGCCAGGGGAATCTGAGCTTCGCGGAGATCGAAACGGTCAGTTTTCGATTTTTGGTAAGTGTAGGCTTCTTTTTTTTGCAAGTGTTGACATTGAGCTGTAGGCAACCAAATCAAGCGTAGTTTGGCTCTAGACCACCTTTCTTCATGTCCACGGTGATTCCTACGGGGTCAGTTTCAACCATTATGGCACGCCTTGCGAGATTTGAACACCACAATCCAAATGCTTGTTTTTTTTGCCATTTTCACAAAATGACTTGTGGGCAACCGATTCAGGTGATGTCTGAGCCTAGAATGCATTTCCACATGCTTGCAAAGACTCCTGTAACATTCGTTCCGCCCATCTACGTCCATATCACAATTTCAATTTCCATGCCCTTTAGACCACGAGCGCCATGTACACAGCAGAGAGACGTTAGGCCCAGACAGCAGACCCTTGATCGATGCGGGTAGCAGAGAGAGCAGCAGGCTCGTTGCTGTTGGCTTGCTGGCCAGTTCTTTTACGAGTGCGACATTCCTTTTGTTGTTGCTGACACTTGGGTGTTCAGGGAGTTTTGCGCACAAATGGCAGCCGTGGATGCTACATGGACGCCTCCCAGACGAGAGGTATTGCGAGGCAGGATGCTTCGTTAGGAGGAGACCATCACGCGGGAGCTGAGTTCCATTCGCTCAACTTGGCAGATGTAAGTACTTTGTTTCCATAAACCCATTGCATGCGTTTAGGGTTTACTCGTGGTGCAATTTTTGCGTGTGGCTAATGGGTGTTTTGTGGCAGGTATGGATGCACGATATTGAGTGATGGATGGACCAACATTCGTCGGCGATCCGTCATCAATGTCTTGGTTTCTTGCCCGCTTGGCACAGTATTCCTATGCGGCGTGGATGCCACTCGAATACCACCGAAGCCCGAGGGCGAAGCCAGGAGGAAGCTCGAGGAAGATATTCGAAGGCACAACGAAAGACATCGGAAGCAAGAGGCAGACATTGCAGAGATGCTGCGACAGACTCGGCAGAGACACCCAAAGCTGTAGATCCCCGCCCCCGCTGTGGCCCCTGCCCCCGTTGTCGAGCTGGATTTGGATGAGCAGATCGGAATGAACTTCACACGACGGCAGCTCATCCTGGTCAGGGAAAGGAGGCAGAGCAAGAGCGACAGGACAATGCACCTGACGAGGGCGAGGAGTCGGTGGAGGATCCGTAGGAATGTTTAGAATAGATAAAGTCCAGCCGTATGTGGTGGACTGTTGCTATGTAATTTTCGGCTTTAATATATATATATATTTTTAATTTTTTTTAAATTTTTTTTTAGTGGGCAATATGGGTATCAGCTTGAAGCTCTTGACGAGAGTAGTGCATTTATGCAGGTTGCCGGTGCTTTCAGCTACAAAATGTGTTAGACAACTAAATAATGCACCTCTCAGTTTAGTGGTCACTAGTTAACCGTGAGCTCAGATCTGTAAGGCCCTCGTTATTTGGAGAAGTATAGGGTCTAATGTGAGACCATGATGGTTATGAGATGGCTAGATTACAGTTTCTATATAGCAGCAAGTCCTAGGGGGTTCGGGGTCGATAGCCCCCCGAGAAACGGGGGGTTCAGGGGGCGGTAGCCCCCCGAGAAACAGGGGGTCCGGGGGGCGGTAGCCCCCCGGCAGGGGTTTGGGGGGCAGAGCCCCCCAACGGCGGGGTGAGAGGAGAGAGAGGGCGGGAGAGAGCTATGGTGGGTGAGGGAGAGCTATGGTGTGTGCACCCGTCGCTTCCGCCGCCGCCTCCGCCACCGCTACCCCCTCCGCCAGTACTCCCCATGGATCCACATCCTCCAGTGCTGCACCTACGCCTGTGCCACCACCTTCAGATCTGCACAGTCCGTCCGCATCCTCTGCTTCCGCACCTACACCTATGCCACCACCTCCAGATCCTGTGCTATGACCTGAACCTCCCATTTATCATGGCATCATCCCGCATCTTTCGAGAGGCTATCTCGAAAGTTGCAGTCTGTGGGCCCGGCTACACACCACCCATAGCCGACGCGCTTCGCGGCCCTTTGCTCCAGGAGCGGGTTGCATCTGTCAGAGAGAGACTAGCCGCATTGCAGGAGGCCTGGGATAGATACGATGCTCCATCATAACTGATGGGTGGACCGACCGTCGTAGACGTCCACTCATCAACGTCATTGTTTCCAGCTGTTACGGTTCCATGTTCCTCCGCAACGTCGACGCCTCTAAGGCAGGGAGAGTGCACACGGCCGAGTACGTCTACGGCATCATCCGCGCGACAATAGAGGAGGTTGGGCCACAGCGCGTTGTCTAGCGTGTTGTCCAGGTAAATTTTTTTTCATTAGTTGCTTGATACAAATGTTTCAACAGTTTTCGATGGATTGCAATGTGTTTCCAAGCTGTGCATTAATCGTATCAACTGATCGCGATAGGTTGTGACGGACAATGCGTCCAACTGCCGCGGTATGGGGGAACTTCTTATGGCAGAGCACCCCTTCATTGTGTGGACTCCATGTGCCGCACACTCACTGGACCTCCTCCTGCATTCCATCGGGCGCCTACCTTGGGTCAGTGAGATTCTCACGAGGGCACTTGCGGTTGTGGACTTTGTCACACGCAAGCCCCGCACCATTGCCCTTTTCCGCACATTCAACAGGTAAGATGTTACTTATTTTTTGGCTCGTTCAAGATGCTTCTTATTTTTTCGCTCGTTCTGTGTGTGCCTCTCATTCCGTTTGTCAATGCAGGCTCGACTTGAAGAAGCCCGCTCACACCCGCTTCGCCTTTCAGTTCATCATGCTTGAGCGGCTACACAAGCTCACGGGTGATTTGCGCATGGCTACTTCTGCAGAGGTCACAACCATGGACCTGTCCACGATCCCAGAGGGCTTGGCCTTTCACGATATCTTCTTCGTGGAGCCTTTCTGGGTTGATGTGCAGCAGCTCATGGACGTCATGCGCCCCATCTACTCTGTTCTGAGGCTCGTTGATCACGAGGGGTGCACGATGGGCCTCATATACGAGTTCATGGACCGCATAGGCAAGTCTCTCTAGCATTCTGAGCTGGACCGTGCCAGGTATAACTTTTTCCGTCTCACCATCGTTCCTTCCATTGGCACTCTGTTTCGTCTTGCTGCCGCAGCACGCAATCGTGTAATTGTTGCCTCCACATGGTATGGTCCACAGGTTGGAGCCTATTAGGCGATTGTGGCGGCGACGATGGGATAAGTTTCACCGGCCCATTCACAATGTGGCCCACATATTGCATCTGCTGTTTCAGAGCGAGAGGCAGTACGACGATGCAGAGCTGCGTGCGGACTGGTTCTCATACATCCGCCTCCTCAGCAGCGACACTGGTATTCGCAGCAGGCTCGAGGACCAGAGGCTGAGTTACAGGTAAATTCTTTCTCTATCGTTTGCTTTCGTTCGCTCAATTTCCCTGCACAGGGCTCAATTGTAATCACGCGTATCACTGCTCAATTTCAGGCACTATCTGGGGCTGTTTGGCAAGGACCTTGCACATGTCCGAGAGAACAGGCTTATGCCTGTATCATGATGGGATAGCTACGGCGCTGGACAGCCAGACCTAAGGACGCTCGCGTTCCGAGTCCTTCCATAGGTATGTTATCTAATCTCATTCATCCAACTAGTTTCCGCATTGTCTCTACAAGGCCGGGACTCACGAAAGTGGTTGCCAATTAATGCAGGATTGTTCTGCTTGCGTGTGCGAGCGGAACTGGTCAGCGTTCAGCCTTGTTCACATGAACAGGAGGAACCGTCTCACGACTGAGCGATGCAATGACTTGGTGTACTGCAACACCAACACCAGGGTGGTTCCGATTCGGGTGTTGTTCGGTCAAATTGGCCCTTCGACAGGACAGAAACGCAATTAGGTCAAGCGAAATGGACTAGTTTTGCAGCTTTCCGTCCGACGGTCCCGTTTCTCCAAACGGGATCCGTTTCAGGTGTCGTTCGTTTCGCCCAACGGACAACCTCGATAGGAACCTGTGGGAGCAGACGGGACGAGGACCGGACGGACGGCAGGCCCAGTACGTCCTTGTTCGACGTCAAACAGGGATTCAGGGACACTTTGCCGGGATGGGACCTGAAAACTTTCGGAATCGACAAAATGGTCCGGGAATACAATTCAACGATTCGTGATCCCGATACAATCTCAAGGGACCGAGCCTGGCTCGATTCGGGTGTCGTTTGGTCAAAATGGCCGTTCGACGGGACAGAATCAGGTCGAAATGGACTAGTTTTGCAGCTTTCTGTCCGACGGTCCCGTTTCTCCAAACGGGATCCGTTTCACTGCCCATTTCCTGAACTCAGACACCCAATGAAGCAATATATATCAGGCAATGTTTAGTACCCTTTCTAGGTGGATATTTTGCCAGGAAGCCTTGCAAGAAAGCAATGGCCAAAAAGGTCTGTCCAGGGCATGCAGACGAAAGGAGTGGTTGTGTCGCCTCCACATACTCCCGGATTTTACCACGCCATTAATTGCTCCGTTTTCGACTCCATGCCAAACGTTTTTGGTGAGCCTTCAGAGAAAACACTAGCTGGTTTTTGATCAATGGATCAGAAACCAGTGGGTGCTGTCTCTGGAGGCTCACCAGAAAAGTTTGACTTGGAGTCGAAGACGGAGCAATTGATGATGTGGTAAAATCCGGGAACACGTACTGGCGTCAGAACCACTCCTACCATCTCCATGCACTGGAAAGACATTTTTGACCATTGCTTTCTTGCAAAGCTTCTTGGCCAAACATTCAAATGAAAGGGTATTGATCATTGCCTGATCTATGTTGCTTTCTTGGGTGTCGGAGTTCAGGAAATGGGCCGTGAAGCTCATAAAACTACCTTTCAAACTATGTTCTTATTGCAAAACATGCTTTAACTGTCCTTGTCATATACCAAGGAACTTCAATACTTCTGTCACACTTCAGACTCATGGAAGAGCTGGAACTTTCTGTCTGGCGCACTGAAGGCTTGTACTCCTCATCATCATCAGAATCTTGCTCGACAATATCTTTGATATCCTCCTTCTGGTTGTTTGTTCCCCAAACCCTAAATCCCAAACCAAACAAAAGGCCAACATTTTGGCCTGTTTTGAGGTGTTTGTGTGGTGTGCGTCCTCGATTCCGTAGCGTGATGAAAACAGCTGCTGCTAACAGTGGTGAATGGTCGTCAGAACCGTGCCATTCACTACAGGAGTGAATGGTCACCAGAAGAGTGAATGGTTATCATAACTGTGCCATTCACTACAGGGAACCAGAAGACCTACTGGCTGGCCCGACGACGAGGGACCCTTTCTCGGACCATGGCCAGCTGTTCTGCGGTGAAGTTAATTCCAATCCGCTGCGTATCCTCGCCCTCGCCAGCTGGGGTAGGGGGGAGCATGTCCGAGGACCGTGAGGACACGTGGCTGCAGCTCCGGTAGTCGCGCCATTATCTCTCGCTGGCTCTTGTGAAATTCTGCTTCTTGCTTCCGTTCGTTGTGTCGGCGGACATCTACCAGGACCTGCTCCGATTAGTTGCCCATGTGACGTTGTACCACCCTAAACCCTAAATCTATCTCATCACATTGTATGAGGGATAGCAGGCGACTGATGTTAGGCAGGCATAAAGGAGTGTAGTGTGGGCCTAAACCGCGCCCCTAGCAGATGTTTGCACGATGTTCCACGCCTAAACCCTAAAAACTATGGAATCAGGGCATGAAAATTGATGTGATACGGACGTAGACGGGCGGAACGGAGGTCATAGGAGTCTGTGCAGGCATGTGGAAATGCATTCTAGGCTCAGACATCACCTCACTCGGTTTCCAACAAGGCATTCTGTGAAAATGGCAAAAAATACACAAGCATTTGGAATGTGGTGTTCAAATCTCGCTAGGCGTGCCGTAACGGCTGAAACTGACGCTGTAGGAATCACTGTGGGTGCGAAGAAAGGTGGTCTAGAGCCAAACTACGCTCAATTTGGTTGCCTACAGCTCAATGTCAACAATTGCAAAAAATCGAGCCTACACTTACCAAATATCGAAAATTGGTCGTTTCGCTCTCCACGAAGCTCAGACCCACCCGGCACCGTGCACACCACCTCCGTATCGCCGAGTAGATGCCTACCAACTATTCACTTTTGAAGATTGGATGCCCACAACTCTCAGAATTTTTTTTTGCCTCCTCCACTGCTGGCGCGGTTCTGTGCGTGAGGAGGAGGCCCGCAATCGAGTTTCTGGTTTTTTTTTCTAACGATTCTTTTCCACGATTCTGTGAAGCGAATCGCGATTCCCGAATCGCGATTCGCTGCAACTATGATATATATATATATATATATATATATATATATATATGTACTAGCTTAGCTTGTTTTGTCTATTTACGTGTTTAATTGGAGATGCTTACAAGCTCCCGAGATCCTTATGGCAATTGAAATGTACTCTTTAGTCTCATGTACCTTCTTTGTACCTTAAAGACATTCATGAAGCTCTCTCTCTCTCTCTGTGTGTGTTTTAGAGATCTTGTGTATAGTATTGAGCTGCTGTGATGCAGGTTTGCAGGGGTGACTTGATCATTTTTTTCAACAAAATTTTTGATGCACTTTGTAAGCTATCAGCAGACTCTGATCCAAACGTCCAAAGTGCTGCACACCTCCTTGATCTTCTAGTGAAGGTTGGTGGTCTATGAAAATCTTATGCACCACATGAATCAGTCACAGATTTGGTTAGAGCCATTCTTTTTCTTTGTAGCTTTAGCATTATGTGCATGTGATATTCAAATTCATCACAAGCACATGCTTTTTGGCATTGCAGGACATTGTCACTGAAAGTGATCAGTTCAGGTAAGTGTGACTAGGGTAAGGATTCTGCTAAGCAAGATGTCATATGGATAGATAGTTTGCTTAAGCCACCGTTTGCTTGAGTACTGTACTTTTTGCATAAAAAGAGCCAAGATTTGCTGTAAATGACCAAGTTTTTGTCTAACAATCATTTTGGGATTAAAAGGCTAATGTTTCATGGACTATATGCTTTGGTGCTTGAAGGGAGGGTATAAGATTCAGTTCTGAGTTTGAATAAGCTCTTCTTCCTGAGTATTTGTTCAATGTTGCCGAAGACGGGATAAATCGTCTCAGCATATTGCGGTGTTACTACTCTTCTATCTCCTTATGTTCATGGGCTGTTTGTTAACAGTATAGAAGAATTCATACCACTGCTGAGGGAACGCATGAATGTACTCAATCCTTTTGTACGCCAATTTTTGGTGGGGTGGATAACTGTTCTGGACAGTGTTCCGGAAATTGATATGCTTGGTTTTCTGCCAGACTTTCTTGATGGTAGGAAATTAAAGTTCAAAATTGATTACAACATTTTTCCCCTTACTCACATGCTTTCCTGATATCTTTTCCAGCAGCGTCATCTATCCATTAATATCTTGCTGCAAGATTTTTGAAAAGCAATTCTGCTGTGATGTGATTTTCTAAATCATCACAAAGAGTGCTGCTTCTATCTGTTTTTAAAGATGAATAGGCAATTCACTTACTGAGCTACTAAATCTGTTTTTTGAGCCATTTAATTGCTATTTCTCTGTGGGTTTTCAGGGCTATTCAATATGCTTAGCGATACTAGTCATGAAATTCGACAGCAAGCGAATTCTGCTTTGTCAGAATTCCTGCAAGAGATAAAGAATGCACCGGTATTGCTCACAATTTTATCAGTATAGTTCAGTGATTGGGTTATTTCTTAGGCTTGTTTTTACAACTGACACATTTTGACAAGGTCATGTGAAGTTCATGGGGGTTTGCTGTTACAGCCTATCATCTCTTTGAAAAAAAAAAAAAAAAAAAGGATACCCAAGGGAGTTGGCTCAATTGGTTAACGCTTGACATCCAAAGTTTCTTTGGTCTCAAGTTCGAGCCTTCCACTGGAAACCAAGAAGCATCTCTTTGAAAAGAAATCCAACTCCTAGTGAGTTCATTTTGTTGTCAAGTTGTGTGTGTATATCGAGTACTTAAGCTTTTTGACATTCCATTATAAATATCTTATGGTTTGTTTGAAAGGATATTTTTCTGCATAGTAGACCCTTTTCAATGTTGTAAATTGTGAGCTAGTATTCTAATAATAGTATCTGAGTATCAGAGGGGCATGTGATTGAGATTTGACTTAATAAGTATTCTATTTTATAGAACCTTTTTCTCCCCATATTGTTGCAATGGGGGCATGGTTCTTTGCAAGCTTAGTCCAACAGCAGAATGATACATTTGAACAGAATTCTCATTTTTCATGTTTTCCTGGTATTAAAAGCTGTATATGTGCTATATAAGCAACTTCCAGTGAAAAGTTGGGAATGGTATCACTTCTAGCTGTTCTTTCTTTTGGTTGAGCTGAAAATTTCTCAAATGATTATTGAATATTTTAAATTTGCTAACCATTTATGATGTTTAGTCGGTGGACTATGGACGTATGGCAGAAATCTTGGTGCAGAGAGCCAGATCAACAGATGAATCTACCCGTCTGACATCTATAACATGGGTAAAAGCTAACCGGTCCTATGGATATCGCTACACAGTCATTGAGGATTGGTTCATGGTTGTGCTAGCTTGGAATCTTTCTTTTGTTATTGTAAAATATCAAGTTTTCAACTCACAGGGAAATGTCGTTCTCAGATCAATGAATTTGTGAAGCTTGGTGGCGAGCAACTCGTTCCGTACTTTTCAAATATCCTTGGGGCAATCTTACCTGCCATAGCTGACAAAGAAGATAAGATTAGAGTGGTGAAGACATGGTTTCCTTTTATCTCCCACTGTTTTTATACACTTTATCTTATGCATGTGTGCTTGTCTTTTGTACGAGGTATTGATGCTTTAAGCCGGATTAAAGACTTTTTCCAGACAACCGAAATCATTTCAGGCAAGGTTTGCTTGACCCGTAGGGACCAGGGAATGGGAGTGTGCTCCCAAATGGGAAGGGTGAATGTAGCACCTTGTCATCACAGTACATAAGAAGAACATTTACATACACATGGAAGTTGATTTTAAATTTTGAAAGTTTAAAATTGGGATTACACATTGTATAACAACATACCGGATTGGTACTCTATTCATTGCTATATAAGCAGAATAGAGGATTGGCACTTTATTTATTGCTATATGTACAAATATAAAATGTGCCAATGGTTTTTTCCTGATTTTTTGGTAATTTTGGTCTGTGCAGGGGGCATGACAACTGGGAAGACATGGTCCCATGTTCCCAGTCGTCATGTTCTTGACACAGCACGGTTGAACAGTTCTTACAAGACTTCAGTAACCTTTCTCAACGGGCTACACTGTTCCAAAAGACTTCTGATTCCACAGTTCTAATTGCAGTGATAGTAAACAATCGTGAAATTTTTAGTGTCATGTTTCACAAATGTGCATATTCAACAATTTATTAACCATTTTAGTGGATAGGCTTGAATTTTCTGATTCCAACTTCCTTGAGACTTTGAGACTTTGAGACTTTTTTAAATTCTCTAAGAATGCTCAAGGGAAGTGCTATGTGCATGCCCGAAAGACTATGGTCATGTTGGGGTTAATTGATTGCAGTTAACCAAAAATAGCATGATATGGTAGGTGTTGGGAATAGGGTAGAGGGATACACCTAGTTGTTGGGAGTTGGCCCTAAGTCTAGGACCCAAGATAAGAGTCAATATTCCCATATCACTCTTCAGGAATATGGCCTGGCCTGTGGCTACATAAGAGTGGGCGACGACATCATTTGTATGGTTGGTGGACTAGTCTTGCCATTAGGCTGGATGAGTGAGAACTCAGAACTTCTCTGGTTCTAAGATTTGGAGTATGGTAATATGGGATGCCATGGTCAAGTTGCTAGAAATCAATGATAAACTTTAGTGTTACTGTTTATGATTTACTTTACTGTTGACAAGCTAGTCTATTAGTCAACTCCTAGGTCTCTCTCTCTCTCTCTCTCTCTCTCTCTCAGGGTTTATTTGTACACTTTACATTCAGTGTGAAATAGTGATGGTGTGTGTTCTTCTTCCTCCTTGTGGTGATTGCTTATGGTGAATGTATGCTTTTGCTCTTTTGATCTTTGACATGGTATCATAGCTCTTTTGACCTAAGTGCCGGACTACTGGGTTCGGCTTGTCACTGGTTTGCAGCTCAAGCTATAGTGAGAGAGTGTGAAGTAGTAACAAACTCTACTTGCATCAGTTTCAGATCATTTTGATTGCTGGAATCTACCATCAAGAGCGAACTTAGACTTTCAAGAAAAACACATTGTTTGGAAGAAGGAAGCTAAAGTAGGCTACTTTTATCACAACAAGGGTTTTCTGAGAGAAAACCTTGATTTCAAGCTAAAGGAGAGCACCTTCAGTGAAGTAAAGGTGTAGTGGTCGGCGCCCTAGACATGCGAACTGATGCTGAAACTTTCAGTTGTCTCCACAGCTGCCATAGCACTCTCTCTCTCTCTCTCTCTCTCTCTCTCTCTCTCTTTGATGAAAAAGGAGCTATGGGAGATCGTGACAGGGGACGAGACAAGGCCGTTAAATGAAGAAGATTAGGGGGCATTTGACAAGAGAAAATGGAAAGCACAGAATGTCATCAACTTGTCAGTCATAGATGCAATTATTCCCTACATTTTGGATTTGGAAGGACGTGGGATATGTTGAAGGTGTTGTTTGAAACCACAAACACATCTTGAGTGCTATTTCTGAAGACAAAGCTGCACACATTACGAATGGATGATGGTGCAACCCTTGCCGATCACCTATTGAAGGTAAAGGAGATCCGTGATCAATTAATTGCTGTTGGAGAGCGAGTACAGGATCGTGAGATCGTGCAATTGACATTGAACAACTTGAGTGAGTCACATTAGATGTTTGTGACAAGTATAGCCACACGGGAGAATCTTCCAACTTATGAAGAGTTAGGTGGATTGCTTTTGCAGGAAGAAGAACGTCAAGAGAACTTGAGTCATCGCAACAGTGGATTTGATCAAGCTCTTGCAGTCAGAGGACGTGGTGGCAGAAAACACCAATCAAGAGGTGGAAACTCAAATTGTGGATCGTTCCAACAATTCCAAGAACAATCCAATGATGGTCCAAATCGAGGCAATTGGCATCAAGGTCGAGGTCAAGGACGCGACAATCCAAGGTAGAAGAAACCTGGGAATTGCTGATATTGCAAGAAACCTGGTCATTGGGAGCGTGAGACTTCAAGGAAGGAGTGGTTTTCAAAATTCAAGGAAATCCACAATGGCGATGAAGTTGGACAAGCTGATGGCCAATTGTTACCTATTAAAGGATTTGGAGTGGGACCAGTGAAGTTAGCTAGCGGGATGATAAAGCGGATAAGCAATGTGCACTATGTACCTGGTTTAGCCAACAATCTACTATCAGTTGGGATGATGGCTGATCAACAACTCAAGGTTGAGTTTGATAGCGACAAATGTCTCGTCAAGGACATCAAGAATCACTACAAAGTGATTGCTACAGGAGCAAGAGTCAACGGAAATTAACTCTACAAATTGAATGCGAGATCTTTTGATCAAGCTATGGTAAGCACTGTTGATAGTCGAAGTGATCTTTGGCATCAACGATTTGGTCATATTAGTGCTCAAAGTTTACAGATTCTCAAAAGAAGTAATCTAGTTATTGGATTTCCTGCCATTTCTTTTGAAGGAAAATATGTGAAGGCTGCAATTTGGGAAAACAACATAGAGAGAGGTTTCCCAAAAGTGGAGCTAGGAGAGTCAATGGCATTCTCGATCTTGTCCACAACGATTTATGTGGACCAATGCAGACTAGCTATTACTTTATTACCTTCATTGATGACTATAGTAGATGCATTTGGGTTTATTTCATAAGCAAGAAATCATGCTTTTGCTAAGTTCAGGGAATTCAAGGCATGTTGCATCAAGACTTTGAGATCTGATGGAGGTGGTGAGTACTTTTCGATAGAACTTATTGATTTTTGCAAAGATCAAGGGATCAAGAGGCAGACTACAGCACCTTATTCTCCATAGCAAAACGGAGTTGCATAACGAAAGAACAGATCCATTGTTGAGATGGCCAGGGCAATGCTCAAAAGCAAGGGTTTGCCAAACACCTTTTGGGCATAAGCTTTCAACACAGCTACGCACATCGTCCTACGAAATCCGTGGAAGGCAAGACACCTCATGAAGCTTTTACTGGAAAGAAACCTAATATTTCTCATTTGAGAGTATTTGGTTGTGATGCCTATGCTCTGAGAAACGAAGGAAATTGGATGCAAAAGCTGTCTGGTGTATTTTCCTTGGGTATGATGAGAAGGCCAAGGCATATAGGATGTATGACACGAATGTACATAAGCTTGTGATTTTTAGGGAATCTACATTTGACGAGATGGGTCAAGGTGAACAAACTAAAGAAATCACTGCACCTTTTGATGAAGTAACCATTTTCACTATTTCATAGTTTAGGGTTTAAGTTTGCCAACTTCACAAAGCTATCAAACCCAAGTGCATGATTAGTGTTCATGCTCGAAACTAAGGCACACAAGTTTTAGATTGATTTTTTTTTCACCAAAATTTTATGTCAGTACATCAACAATAGCATTAACTCTGATCATCATTTCATGAGTTGTAATCGATATTGGTGATTAATATATGTTGAGCTCTATTAAAGATAACCCACAAGTCTGAGAAGTTTTTCATAGTTGCTAACTACTCAGTACTGTAGTAGTTATTTCCAACTTGTCTTTAAATAGACATTTCTTTGATCAATTATGGAAAAATTAGGTTTTTGGTATTAGGGTTTTCAAGAAAATGGCCACCAAAAAATGATGTCTCCTTGAGGTATTTGATGCTAGGAATCTAATAATCCAGACAAAATGTAAACTTGACTATTGTAGAAAAAGCTAGAGCAAAAATGTCCCAGTGAGCATATGACACGTCATTTTGACCGGTCAACCCTAACATGTGTCACTCACTCATTCACTGGACCAAGTGTCCTAGTGAGCATATGACACATGTCATCTTGACTAGTCAACTGCTAGTTTTTAGGAGGTCAATCCAGCCACTCCTAATTAATGACCCAGTACCCTACACCAAAGCAACATGCGACTCAGAGGCTCAGAAGCTCCATTAACAATTTCATTTACATTTCTGTTACAAAGATCACCACAGGCCGATGACCTAGCCATTTGTATTTACAAAAAGTACATATGTACATAAAACAATAAACAACCGAGATAGGGAGTGAAAGTTGTAACTTCAATCATAAATGGGTGCAGTGTATGAGTGACACATGTCAGCCTACTCTCACAACAACCTTCTTAGGATTAGGTCTTACTCCATTAGTAGACACTATATAACCAAGATACTATACTTTCTTTTCATATCCCTTAACCATTTCAAAATTAGCCACTTACAACTAATATTTACATTGCAATTTACAATCGTCCCCACAGGCCGGTGACACAGCCATTTACAATTTACAATTTACATTAGGCAAGGGATTCAAAGTGCATGTGACACATATGCTCTAGACCTAACTCGTGCTCTCAACATAAATAGGCTTGTGAGCCTTGTATAGTTGCACGAATTGCCGATTCGACCAAAGAATCGCAATTCGAATCAGTCCGATTCGAATCGGCAACCTGTTCGAATCGGTTGCCTCGTAAAAAATTTTGAATTGGCCCAAAAAAATGAAGAATTGTTCGAATCGGCTGATTCAAACTTGACCCAACTGATTCGAACTAGTTCGAATTGGTCGAACTGCCGATTCGAACTGGTGCATGCAACATTGGAGCCTTGTTGTTGATGGTTGTTTGTTTGTCGAGTAGCTTCTTAGCATCACAATAATTTTCAAACATGGTAGCTTAGCTTTAGCATACAATTAGCTTGTATTAGTAGATTGCTATCAATTAGTACCTGCACCCTTCTCTTCGTACATGCTACATTGTATCCTTCCATTCTTTGTATTCCGTGGATGTTTGTGTGCTATTTTAGTTTTGGTTTGTACCTAGAGTTAAACATGACTAATAGGCTGGATCTACAAATGCAATTATAATGGTTTTGTTGTGACTAATGCAAGTATGTTGTGGATTCCATTCAAAAATAGGCACCTCTTGTATATCTCTTGTTTCCAAGTTATGCTTTTGCTCTATATTTTCTAAGGTATATAAAGGATACCTAAAACACATGAATGAAAATGCTAGTTATGTACATGGAGAGAGGTATAGCCAAAGGAGCACCTTAATTTGCCATTGTTCGATGATTAGAGGGAGGTATCATTGCATCTAACTACTCACATTTTGCTTTTTGATCTTGTATTGAGAATGTAGTAGCATTGCCTTGATCTTATGTGAGATGTTTCAACTTAGAGATGACGCTTGCCAATCTCCTCCTAGGGGTTTGATACTCTCTCATAACACATCTCTAGACCAGATAGAAGAAGTCACAGTCTCAGTCTTAGAGTATGTTGCAAATATCCCCTTAGGCATCGAGACCAACGATGTCAATTTTAGCTATTACGCTATTTAGCTCCACGAGCCTCGAGGCATATACATATGCCATGTAGACATGCTTATCGAACACGATGACCACTTTAGACAGATACATGAAGGTGAGTTCTAGATAGCAATTGTATATGCAATGCCATCTTGAATACATGTACTTCATTTATACTATTGGGGTAGTCTTTTAGTTTTTCTTTTCTTCTCCTTCCTTTGTTTCCTCTCCACCTTCCTTTGTTGCCCCTTCTTCTTCTTTCTTTTCCTCCTCCTCTTCATCATCGTCATCATCTTCTTCTTTTGTTTCACTCCTTTTGCTGCCCCTTCTTCTTCTTCTTTGCCTCTCAGTACTCCTATTAATTCATATTCCTTTTCTCAGGATCCCTACACTCCCACAAAGGCAATGGAGTCCTATATCACAGGATTTTCAAGGTTTGAAGGAGTTACATATGGTTAAAGCCGAGATGTCCTACTTTAAACAAGAAGCGGATATGTTGAAACATGAATTCAAGTCCCAACCTCTCTTTGCTACACTGAAACCATCTCACAAATTCAAAGATTTGGAGGACAAATTTGAGAAGCAAAAAGAAGCTTTTTATTGGGCAGCATTTCTCAACTAAGGTTATCTCAGCTACCCTTTTTGAAGAGTAAGAGCAGAAAGCACACAATATTAGAGTAAGAGGCATTGCAGATACCCAAAATGCTCTTGAAGAAACAAAAAGTTTCCTCAAAAGTACACTTGAACACCATACTAGAGATCTTGATTCAGCTTGGAGAACAACTAGAGATAATACTACACTAATCATCCATTTTGGATCTCTAGAGAGCTGTTGGGATGCTTTACGCTGTAGAGCCAAATTATGACGTTCCCAAATTTATATGGATGATGATCTTACGTACATACAACTTTACAAGTTGAAGAGAGGCGTAAGGCCTTCCAAGATTCAAAAGCGACAGGTAGATGTGCTATTTATAGGGATGGTCGATTTTGATGCGTTGACAACATGTTTAAAGATTCCCAGAAATAAAGAATTGGGGCGCCCGGTATTGGGAGCATACTGGGGCCCCATCCATGCCGCTTGCATATTGGAGTTTGGAATTATAACGACATACAGTCAGCGTCCACTGCTGGTGACCAAATTGACTTTATTGCTGAGAGAGATTCATTGCCCTTCATGGAGACTCATGAGAGTCAAGAGAGAGGTTACCAACTTTTCCAAGTTATAGATGGGACTCGGTCTATCGACATGAGATGAGATCCACCAGTGGTAGAGGCTCAGTTAGTGTTGCTTGCTTGTATAGAGGGTCACTACACCCCATCTTTGAGTTCGTTAGTCATGATGCATTCACGATACATTTGGCTTTGCATTGATGGACATAACATTGGTTCAGACAAGGACATCTTCATTGCAGCTTGTTCCAGGTCGTTGTCTTTGGTTTTCCCTCTTCCTGGTACACTAACATCATCCAACCTATACACGAAAATAGTGATCCCACGAGTCCTAGTAATTAGTGAACTCTTATGATTGGACACATCATTGCAAAGCTGTATGATGCTATTTTTCAGTCATGGACTAGGAAATTGCACACCATGGACCAGAGGCTCGATTTAGAACCCATAATTCCACCATAGATCATATCTTTACTGTTAGTGCCATCATCCGGGAAGCTCGACACTGGAGAGCGAATTTATTGCTGCTTCGTTGACTTCGGGAAAGCCTTTGACTCTTTTCCACGCTTCTTACTTATCTAGAGGATACATGATCTTGGTTTTTCTGATGACCCAGTTCTTGCAGTGATGGCTCTCTATGAGAGAGTGTTGGGACGTTTTTGGAGTGACAAAGGTATTTTTGATCAGATCATGAGCACTATTGGGGTGAAGCAAGGGTGCTCCCTCTCTCCCACACTTTTTGGACTATATATTGATGAGCTAAAAAGGGTCATTGAGTGGTGTGGTGTGGTGGGTCTGGATGCAAACTTGGAGACATCCTGATTGCCATTCTTCTTTATGCAGATGATGTGGTTCTAGTTTCACCTACCAGGGAGGGTCTACAGAGACAGCTTGATTGCCTTTATGACTTTTGTTCTAGATGGAGCCTAGGGGTTAACATTGGGAAGACCAAAGTAGGAGCTTTATGTTGAGATAGGATCTCCTTGTTCACCATCAGCCATTGCAGATTGATACATCGTATACTTACTTAGGCATACTCTTTACTGGACTATCTTTAGTATGAGACATGCAACTTCTACTAGACTTGGGAAGGATCATCTTCTCTTGCCCAACTGGAGAGATTCTGTTTTCATAAGTCTATTCGAGACGCCTAGAGTAAGTGTCGGCTTTTTGACATTACTGTTCCCCTACAGCTTTATATGCAACAACGACATGGTGCATTGGTCTTACCTCATCTGATTGGGCCAGTATCTCACAATTATAGATTACTATTCTCTCATGTATGATACGGCTAAACCTTCAGTTCCACACTAGATCATCCTTGCAGAGTTTGCAGTCTCGCCCATGTACCTTGATGCCATACTCCAGCTCGTTACATATATCCAGCGAGTCAGTGAGTTTCATACTTTTGAGCAGAGATATACATAGGTTGCTCTCATCTCGTCCTAGGGCTTACATAGTTAGGGCTATCAATTGGTTTGGTTCTCTCAGGCTTCTCGCCTCCTTGACACGCTTGGCATTTCCATCATTGCCCTTTCCTCGAATACTCATGATTACATCATATGGATCATCTACAGAGCCTATCTTGATCAAGCCTGGCATGGTCAGTTGGGGGTCAAACCTGACTTCTATTGGCTTCACTTTTTAGAGATAGATGCATCAGGGATCCCACTTCTACCATACTACCTATGTTATGGGTTATCTCATGGTCTCAGATTCATATTAAGTCAGTTCTGTGTCTCTTCACACCAACTTGAGGTTGAGATTGGATGGTTTTTCAGGGTACCCCACGAGAGGATAGGATTTGCCAATTATTTTCCATAGGCGAGATTGAGACTGAGGAGCACTTCATCTTTACTTGCCCAACATATTATGAGATTCTAGGGAGGTACTATCGTTTATTCAGAGATACACCAGTCACTTTGCGCTCTCTTGTTACCTATGAGGATCCATGCTGTGTTGCACTTACCAATTGTTCATGCATTGTGTATACCACCATTTTGCAATATGAGAGTGTGTAGTTGTCAAGGTGACAAAGACATCAAACACCTCATCTTTGTTTTTTAGTAGATAGACCCAACAAAATCTACTGAAATCTTCAATGAATGTAACATACATCTTGGCACCACTATTGCCGATTGTAGATAAACCATTAATATCCGGATGCACAAGATATAAAGGCTTACTTGATCTTGATGTAGATCTCTTGTAAGGTAACCTATGTGACTTAGAAAGTGCACATTGCTCACAAACATGACTATTGCTTGACAAAGATTTGGGGAGACCGATACGAGAGATGCTTCTATTATGACGAGATCTCCAGTTTTCTCATCAGAGCACTCCAGACACTTGGCTTCATATCACCTCCTTTTTCTCTAGACGGCGACCACGACTTGACTCAAATTTAGAAGACGATGAGGATCATGATGATGACTTCCCATAGAGCTCAGAGACGGTGCACCTCCCAACGCTACCATACAGCCAGATCTATTCGTCCTTGCACAAGGAGAGGTCCTTCCCACACTCGACATCGGCAACTTACCCTAGTCTTATTTCCTGCTACAGCTTGTATTACATCCTTCTAAAGTAGCAGCAACAACAGCAGCATCACCATTTATTCATCTTATATGCCTTTGGAATGGAAAAGACATTAATAAAGCTTTCTTTCTATCTCTTTGTCGTGTTATGTTATTAACTTATTATACATCATGTTAAAGTACATACTAAAGAGAGTGTGATGAGATTTGTAAGGCTATTAAGAATCTTCATTTGCCAAGGAAATGTTGCCATTTAAACAATTTGCTTTTTACTAAAAGCTATGCCTCTTATATTCATTCATTTGATCTTTTTTCATGTCCATCTGTGAAAGTTAATATATAGAATCATGAATGGTTCAAGCTTTACAACACATAGCAAGGTTTAAATTTGTGAGTGTGCCCTATCTCTATGTTGCTTGTAAGAAGGGAAGCATTTGTTTTTGATTATTGTACAACTTTTTTTTTCAGGTTGCGATGGAAACGAATGAAGAAATTCGATCAATCAAGGCTGGAATAGCTGAGGGTTTTGACATTAGTGCTGTCTTAAACATTGCAAGAAGGTTGTCAAATATTTATACGCTTGTTTTGTGTTTTTCTAGTTAGGTTATCAAAGACTCAAGGTTTAAATAGCCATTTCAAGCTAGTAAACATGTGTACAGAGAGAAACATGTGCATTGATTGCATGTAAGCACTTCTTTGATTGAGATATTGCTAAGGCTTCCTCTTTTTGTTGCATTAGATCAACCTATTTTACTATTGAGTCATTTTTTGGGCAAAAGTACATCAACGAAGTCATTTGGACTGAAGCATAGACATAATTAGTTCTAAAACCACATGTCAATGGGCACTAGTGTTTTTCTAGATGGAAAGGCATATTTGTTGTTAATGGACTTGTAAGGTCTTGTATGCATTTTACCTAGTTAAATGGAATGATTTAGATGAACTTTTCTTGGTTGTTAACTATTCTCCGCTTAAGTTTACTTTCTCAAAGTTGTTTTAATTTATGCTAGTAGGAAGGTTTTGGAATTGGAATGATTTCTATTCCATCCAGCTCTAATCATAATTTTGGTTCTTTAGGTGCTGCTTATTGTGAGGTTATGATTGGAATCCAAACATCAAGCCTGATGTTACTCATTTGCACAATTGCTTCACAAAATAGGAAATAATGTATGTCATGGCATTGATTTGGAAAGAAGTCTAGAAGCGGGTGAACAATAGAAGATAGATGAGTTCAACCCAATAAGCAAGAGATTAACGAAGAATTCCTAGCTAAAGTTGTTTATGAATCACTTTCATTGATAACAAGGAATGAGTTGCGTACTAGAAGACAGAACAAGCAACCTTGATGCTAAAGGAGGAGTAGGAAAGAGGACAACAAACATTCAATTTGAAAGTTTTGGTCATCGAGGAAGATGAAAACAAGAATATGTAAGAAGTGGCTAACAATTTTTTCCAAAATAAGATGCACATTCAAATAACACTATGGAAAGAAGTTATTTTGTGATAAACAATGGAAAGAACAAGTTGAAGAAAAAAAGGTTTTTAGAAAAGAGATGGAGACTACCAAGTTGTGTTATTGCAAAGAGGGTTCTTCTACATACAAAGCGCTTGCTCTCAAATCTTACTTACAAAAAAATTGAATGTGCTTATTGTCCTAGAAATCTGGGTACATGCAACATCTGACCTAATGGATCTTACCAAAAGATCAAATAAGGACTATATAGGTCGTAGAGGCGTTTGGGGCATTGCATGCCACATTAGGAAAGGCATTGAAAGGACAATATGAGCTGTCAAAGAAGATTCATACAAACAATATGTATGGTGGAAATGAAGCAACTGGGTTAGATGGCATGAAGAAGGAGAGAGGAATGCCATAGGTCTGGGAGAAGACATGAACATAACTTAAAAATTGTTGCAGGCTACAAGGTACATTTGCTTAGTTTATGCAATTGTGTTAACCTCAAGACTCATCCCTTTTTGAAGGCATGGTTGATGTAAAAGCAAGCAAGGGTCTCATGAGGTTGATTGCCTTATTGCTCACTCTGATACAATCCACTCAACAAACATAAGATTTGAAGATAAGTAAAATCACTTTAGGCTATGGGTGTGCATCAACTTACTTCATGTGGATGTTTTGAGTTGCAAATCTTTAATGACTCATCTCTTTTTGGGCAGCCTTGCTAGAAATGAGATAGCCTTGCTAGAAATGGTATTTCGATCACTGATAATAATGATCAACAACTTGATGGGTAAGATTTATGGTTAGTTTTTTTTTGGAGACGTTTATATACGCTCCCACTGTCACCACATACTTGACATGTACTTTTATTTGTCTTATGTGCCTTCTGGCATGGAAAAGACATTAATAAAGCTTCTTCTTCGTCTTCTTTTTCCTCTCTCTCTCTCTCTCTCTCTCTCTCTCTCTCTCTCTCGATGGTGATGGCTGCTGCTGCTGCCCTGTCCTAGCTCGCCCTACCCTGGACTACCCCCCTCGCTCTCCCCCTCTCTTCTCTCGCCCTCCTCTCCCACCTCCATGGCTCGTAGAACCAGGGGGAGCCCTTGCTCCCCCGCTCCTCCCTGACCCCCTCCATCATCCTCTACCCCACCCCCATCCACACCTACTGTTGCTCCACCCCCCTCCGCTCCACCTACTGCTCCCCCCCCCTCCTCCGTTTCACCTCCCTCCGATCCACCTGTTGCTTCGCCCCCCTCCTCCGCTCCACCTCCCTCCGCTCCACCTGTTGCTTCGCTCCCCTCCTCCGCTCCACCTCCCTCCGCTCCATCTGCTGCCCACCCATCCTCCGCTCCACCTCCCTCCGCTCCGTCTGCTGCCCACCAACACCATCCTCTGTCCACTGTCCACCAGCTGCCCTCCTCAGCTCCACCCGCTACCTTGCCCTCCCCTTCTTCCGCTCCACCTGTTGCCCACTCGCCCTCCTCTGATCTACCTAATGCCCTGCCCTACCCATCTGTTGCTCCGCCCTCCTCCTCCGCCCCACCTGCTGCCCTGTCCTGCCCACCTGCTGCCCCTTCTCTCCACTCCCCCTCCACATGCCATCCTGCTACTGAGCAACAGGTCCCTCCTGCTGCGCAACAGACACCTGCCCCCACTGCTACGCAACAGCAACCCCACTCGAACCCTCCCTCATCCCCTGTCCTTTCGACTCCCATCTCTACCAATGCTGCTCCAGACACCCCCTTCTTGTCTCATTCCGACTACACCACCTCCAAATCCTTCGAGAATTTCTTAGCCTACCAACTGAAAGAATTGAAGACAGATTTGCAAACTCTGAAACTGGAAATCATCCACCTACGCACAGAGAACCAACAGCTTCGGACAAAAATGGAAAATAAATATGCTTCCCAGCCAGAAGAAGAGACAAAGATGAAGATTCAAGATCTGGAACAACGACTAAACCAACACAAAGAATCGACGAACACATGGGCTTCTATCATCACCAAGAACAAAGCTACCAGTCCACCTTGGACAGCCGATGACGGAAGTAAGTCTCCCCCTTTTTCATCATTCATTTCCGCTACTCTTACGGAAGAGAAACTTCGAGATTCCAAGGCTCTCAATATTAGGGTACGAGGCATCGTGGACACCCAAAATGCCATTGACAAAGCAAAAAGATTTTTATGCACTACCCTAGGACACAATGCAGATGGTTTGGATACAACATGGCGTACTAGGAAAGACACCACTACCTTGGTCCTCCACTTCATGTCACATACATATCGTAAGGCAACCTTGCGGAAAAGAACCAAATTGAGAGACACCAGAATCTTCATGGATGATGACCTTACCTATATCCAAGTTGAAGAGAGATGCCAAGCACTCCAAACCGCCAAAGCGACCGGAAGACGAGCAATCTATTGTGATGGAGTTGTTCGGTACCTCGATGGTACTGCATCCGGAAACAACCTATAGGAAATTGGGGTCCCCGGGCATGGGAGCATCCCGGGACCCCCTCCACACCACCTATATCTTGGAATATGGAACTGTAATGGCATAGACTCATCATCCACGGCTGGAGATCTTACCGACTTCATCACAGACAGAGATATATTATTTTTTATGGAGACACATGAGAGCCCAGAGAGAGGACTACCCACATTAGCAGGTTACAGATGGGATTCAGTTTATAGGACAGAGACTCGATCAGCGAGTGGCAGAGGTTCGGGTGGAGTTGCATGTCTTTATCGAGAGTCACTACAACCAGTTATAGAGTTTCTCCGACATGATGCACATGCATTGTATGTTCGAAAAACCTTGGCTGTAAGTCCAGGCATGATCTCCTTGAGGTGGGCATTAAGCTTATAAGTGTCCAGTTTGTCAAATAGATCATCACCTTTTTGCTTTGCTGAAATACAGACAAACAGAGTCACAATGTACCAGAAAATTTCAGCACACAAAATGATTTGAAAATGTCCTACTAAGGCCAAGAAAGTACGTGTCTACAGCTTTCCTTGTAGTGTCGAAAGACCTACAAGACATTCTTAGTTAGGAAACAAAGTATGAACAAGAAACATACAGTGCTTGAAATCTTTGATTGCTCTGAAAACTCGCTCATCAACATCCACAGTATTAAAGTACCTGATGGAGTCTTTTCCTAGAATAAAATTTGCACTCTTTTATTAATCAAAATAGAGTACATGAGTATGAAGCTATGCGTAAGTCTGTGAGGCGCAAAAATAGAAGAGCTTCAGTTGCTAGATCGTTGATTGAGGGAAGACCAGACTCGACTACCAACCCCCTGATCGTTCTGTTTGACCTGGTATATAGATTGTGTTGATGATTGCAGATCAGTGATCAGTACTTGGAAGTATAAGATTAAATCTACTCTATTTACTAAAGTGCATAGAGGCTAGAGCCATATTGATCCAGTTAATTATAGATAGAGATACTGTTGACATTGTATAATGTACTTGTATTTTCTTGAGCATGTTGAGTTGACTCACATTTTGTCACAAAATCTGAGATGGGTGCTTATGCTTCATAATTGTTGTTGGTTTGCTGTCATTCAATACGGTTCCATGTGATTTCATTTCACATGATACAGAAATAGATATGTTCGATAAAGAATCACTTAATGGCCCAAAATTGGACCGCACTCCTCTTGGAACTCCGCAAACTAGTAAGTGAATTGCTCTTGAAAACATTTTTAATCGATACCCATAATAAAAAGGATTTGCGTTCCGGGAAACCCTAATTGGATTTCTTGGATCACGTTCCAGAACTCGTTCTGTAATGGAACGTGCAACATTGATTTACTTTAACGGACAAGTTTTTGGAATTGCACTTAGTTGGAAGTCTGACATATACAATCTGTAAAATTTGATTGCTGTAGGGAGCTGGGAAGTGAGTGGGAAGCTACAAGGCTTGAGGCCCTCAGATGGATTTTGTTGCTTTTGGAAAGACATAGAACAGAGGTATATTGCCAATCATTTTTCTGCACAGAGTTGAAACCAAAATCTTTTGCTGATAGCTCTCAAAGATCACATGAATCTCATCCGCAGCACCTTGCAACATTCTTGATGGAGAGTGCTTTGTGGTTGTATTGTAGGTCCTTTCCTTTCTGGATGACATTTTTCCTGCTCTACTTCAAGCTCTGTCGGATAAGTCTGAACAGGTAAGTTCATGGAAGCTGTGTAGTTGTGGATAGATGGCTTCTAAGTAAAGCTTCATAAATAAAACATGTGAAAAGGTTACAAGATGGTGGATTATCTATTTGTATATATTGTGGTTTGCATTCTTTTTTATTGTCGTCATACATCATGTTTTATGCAGGTAGTCATATTGGTGTTGGAGGTTGAAGCATGTATAGCAAGCGATGTGCTACACTTTCATGACCTGATGCTTATTCTTGTACAAAGATTTAAGATGGACCCTATCATACTTGAAAAGTAACTCCCCACAACAATGATGGAAAAATGTCCTTTCACTTCACTTTCTTCCTTGAGCCAATTTTACTGGTTGATTTTGTTGTCAAAATGCCAATATTTGCATATTTTTTGTGAGAAAGTTTTTAGTGCTTTAAAGATATTTTTTGTCATTTCATGTCTGTTAAAGATTTTGTCATCGACCTCAACATTCTTTAGTATTATGGCTTTAAGCAATCATTAGTATATAAATCTCCTTATTCAGAAGGTATATTTGTCTGTACTCAGGCGTGGAGCTCTGGCTTTACGTCGCCTTTGTGTGCTACTTGGTGCTGAAAGGGTGTACAGAGAGATCGCAACCATTCTAGAAGGAGAAGTTGATTTGGAGTTTGCTAGAACAATGGTGCAGGTTAGTGCTTGTTCAAGACTTTTGTCGTTCTGTAACAACATATGGATGGAATGCTGAATGAATTGTAAAGGAGTCTAAAATGTTTAATTCTACGACAGACTTATAGCTTCTGCAGTTAACTTTGATAGTTAGTTTGCCTTGCGAAAGTATCACATCAACTCTTTTGCTCAACTTATCTTTTATGATCCCTTAAGAAGCTGTTAGTGCTGCTTTTATTGGATGTGTGCAGGCCCTAAATTCAATTCTTCTAACTGCATCAGAACTTGCAGATCAGCGAGCGCTCCTGAAGAAGTCTTTATCGAGTTCACAGGGAAGGGATCTGTTCGTGGCACTTTATTCATCCTGGTGCCACTCACCCATGGCTACCATTAGTTTGTGTTTGCTTGCTCAGGTAGGTGACACAGTAGACACTTGTTAGATAATTGGTTTAGCCCCCAATCTGCTAATAATCTTCCTACTTCAATGAGCATATTTAGTAAGTACTGGAAATGTGAGCACTGAGCGTGCATTAGAGCTATTCTACTTAGTGGTCTGATAGTTTTGATGATCCTAATGGAAAAACTCAGTCGTGTACAGATTTTTTTTATTATTATAAAAGATTCTGTTTTTCTGGCTGAATGTAGTAAATCGGGAACTGTGTCTCACTCTCCTCGAAAGAACCCTCAGTTGTGACCTGACCAGTTATTCTTCTTCTATGCAACATTCTGATTAGGGTTTTCAGCAAAGAACCCCAAATAGGGTGGAACATCAGGAGATTTGAGTAGGGGAGTAGAAAGGCATCTGTATAGTCATGTCCGCTCTTGCATATCGAATAGTAGGTCAACTGGATATGGAATGCTAGCCATAAATTGAGAGAACTTTGTATTCCAAAATGAACATAAAAATGGGAAAGACAACAAGAACAGTTTTGATGATAATGATTTTCAGAGTAATGTGCCAATAGTTTAGGCATGCAAGACTCCATTTATTGTAAAAGATTGAAGGTGAGCATCAAAAATGTGCAGCTAAACCACAAAAAGTCTGCGAAGATAAGACAACTTGCAACTAAGCCTTGCAGAGGGACAAAGACTTGGGGATGCAGAGTGGTGTGGAGGGGTGGATAGTTTTCATACACAACTAGCTGAGTCAGTCTAGAGACCACTTCGACCTAGCAGAACCCTTTAAGAGAAAAATTGCATCAAGAATCTTATTAGGACCTGGATGTAGGAAAGCAAGAGTCAAGTCACCAAGATCTAGTTATCAATCAATCTCCACAGAAAACAAGAGAGAAGAGATTGGGCGCCCAACTCTAAGAGAGAGAGAGAGAAAACAACAACAAGAGCAATGGAGAGGAATGCTTAGCCAAACTGTCCAAAATGGAATACACAATGAGCATCTAAGTACTTTACCTGGATGTGGCCAAATGCCACCAAACCCTAAGGTTAGCCACTTACTAAATGTAGGGCACCCCAAAAAGTCAAGATAGGGCCCCTTAACAAAATTAGACCCCTAAGGACCCACGAGTCAGTACATGACCAAAATTGGGTCCAACTGAACTTAAGACAAAGTTCAGATGGCCTAAATAACTAAATACCCACGGTTACACAAATCTCGACCTTTTGGGTCAAAGTAACCTATGGATTAACTTCAACATAGTCATTTATTTCTTACACCCTCCTTAAATGACAATGCAAAAACTGAAATCTTCACTAAGTAATAAAACCACCACGTGGTATTAAATTTAAAGCTTTGCATAAAGCTTCAAATCTGACTCTAGGCAACGCCTTAGTGAAGAGGTCCGCAATATCATCCTCCGTAGGACAATATTCAAGTAAAATGTCGCCATCATGAAGTCTCTCCCGAACAAAGTGATAATGGATCTCGATGTGCTTCGTCCTCGCATGAAAAACAGGATTCCGTGCAATGGCAACAACACTTTGACTATCACTCAAGATAAGATTGGCTGAGGGCTTGCCAAACTTCATGTCAACAAGTAGTCTTTTCAGCCATAAACACTCCGTTGTGGCTGAAAATATCGCACTATATTTTGCCTCACTAGAAGAAGTAGCAATAGTGGGCTGCTTTTTACTTGACCAAGAAATTGCAGAATTTCCATAGAAAAAGCAATGTCTACTTGTAGAGCGTCTAGTGTCTTGATCTCCACCCCAATCCGAGTCACTAAAACCAACCAAACGTGCATCATCACAAGCATGAAAAACCAGTCCATGACTTCTTGTTCCTTGAAGATATCGAAAGATCCTCTTCAATGCTTTCCAATGTGATGTCATTGGGGCATGCATGAATTGACTCATGAGTTAGACACTATAAGAAATGTCCGGTCTTGAATTACATAGGTAAATGAGACAGCCAATAGCTTGACAATATCAAGTAGTATCAAGTGGTTCACCATCACCTTGACCACTTAATTTCAGGCCTGTCTCCACAGGTGTAGCAACCGGCTTGCAATCTTTCATCCTGAACCGCTTCAAAATCTGCCCAATGTAGCGTTCTTGAGAGATGAAAATTCCAGCCCCTTCTTGTACAAATTCAAGACCAAGATAAAAATGCAATAGGCCTAAATTTGAGGTTTCAAAAACCATACCAAGATCAAGTATTACGGCATCAATCTGCTGCTCATTACTTCTCCGTAATAATAATGTCATCAACATAAAGCAAAATAATGATGATATAATCTGAAGTATGCTTGACATAAAGAGTAGATTTGCTAGGACTATTAGTAAACCCTCGATTACAAAAGTAGGCATGTAGGCCTTTGCGAGAATTTCCTTGCTGAACCCTTGAAGCACGCTTCCTGGGCCCTTATCCTTCCCACCAACAAGCAAAAAGGTCTGCAAACACCAGAGCTCCACAGACACGCGATATAGAAGGGCCAAGGAAGAAAGTAAAATGGTAAGCCTCCACAATTAAATTTCTGAAATAGTACGCATGGTATGTTGATTGATGCATCTTTAGAAAATGCATGTGATATAGTAATCGTGCTAAGTTAAACACTGCATATTCCAGCTCAGCGAAACTCACATCAAACTAAAAGTTGCCTTGCATTCTCGGAGCTTGCTTCAGTCCATAAAGTGCCTTCTTGAGAAGACAAACTTTATCTTCTTGGCCTTCAACCAAAAAACCAGCAGGTTGTTGAAGGTACACTTTCTCATTGAGATCACCATTGAGGAATGCTGTCTTTATGTCAAGTTGGTGCAAACGCCAACCAAAATGGGCAGCCAAAGAGGTTACTACCCTCACGGTAGTCATCCGAGCAGTAGGAGAAAAAGTCTCCTCATAACCAATCCCCTTTTGCTGAGCATAGCCTTTGGCAATGAGCCTTGACTTGTACCTTTCAACGGTACCATCTGCCTTGATTTTGTATACCTATTTAGAACCAATTGCCTTCTTCCCATGAGGAAGACCAACAAGAACCCAAATCTGGTTCTTCATGAGTGAGTCATACTCATCTTGCATCGCATCCTCCCAACATTTTACTCCCTTGGCCTGCTCATAAAAATCAGGTTCTTCCGCAATATCTCCATGAGATGTAAGAGCAAAATTTGAAAAATCAGCATAGTCCACTGATTTTGTAGAGGCACGTGATTTTTCATCATAAAATGAACTTACTTTGCTGTCCCGCAAAGTCGACAACAGCCACCGTGAGACTGTTTTGGGCTGTCCAACAGCCATGTCTCTTCTTACAATTTGCTGTCCAAGATCCTCCGACACTGCACTTGGCTGTCCAAGATCTTCCAAAACTGGTCCTTACTGTCCAACAGTTCCTGCAGGCTGATTTTGAGCAACAATGGGTGGTTCTTGATGAACATTAGGCTCTAAACTTGATGAGGTGTTGGGCAGGCCGAAACTGGTTGATTGCTGCCCCTTATCTCCAGCAATAGAAGATGTTACCAAATATAGAAAAACTTCAACATTCCCACTATGTGGGCTGTCCCCCTTCAAGATATGAGTTGGGGCCACATCCAATGAATTCTTTTCATCAAAATGCACCTCACGACTAACAATAATCTTGTTAGTGCTCAAATTGAACAGCCTATAGCCTTTGCTTTCACTACTATAGCCAACAAAAATGCATTTACCTCCTTTATCCTCAAGCTTTGTACGAAGTTTATCCGGAACAAAAGCATAAGCCGTACAACCAAAAATGCGAAAGTGAGAGATTGTAGGCTTCTTTCCATACCAAACTTCATAAGGAGTTGATACTTTCAATGCTTTAGTAGGACAACGATTGCTAATGTATGCTGCCGATATAATCGCTTCAGCCCAAAACTTGTGAGGCAGCCCCTTTGCTTTGAGCATGCAATGGGCCATCTCCATAAGTGTGCGATTCTTTCGCTCGGCAACACCATTTTGTTGAGGCGTATAGGGAGTTGTCATTTGATGTAGAATTGCCTTTTCTCGAAGAAATGCACCGAACGTATTCTTAATGTATTAGTGTGTAGGGTCTTCAAAGAATGCCCAAACTGATTTTCCACCATTGCTAGAAAATCTTTGAAACGTTGAAAAACTTCTGATTTAGCCTTCATAGGATAGATCCACGTAAAACGGGAAAAGTCATCAATAAAAGTCACAAAATAGATGCACTTTCCAATGGATTCGGTCCTCATTGGACCACAAACATCACTATGAACCAAATCAAATTTATCAAGAACCCTCATAGTTCCATCAATTGGAAAAGGTTTCTTTTGAAACTTTCCAAGTATGCACCCCTCGCATACATGCCCTTCCGGCTGCTCAATAGTAGGAATGTCTTCTACCATATTAAATGTCTTCAGCTTCTTCAACCTTGCGTGCCACAATTCAGCCAACTCCAATGATTGTGATGTAGAAGCAACAAGACATGTAGAGGGAATGCGTCGCTCATAGGTATCCATAATGAATAAGCCAGCATGCATTGTTCCCGAAACAATAATCAAGAGTGATCTTTTAGGATCCTTGACAAGACACTTATCTTCTTTGAACTCAACAATTAGTCCTTGCTTCAACATAGTTGAAACCGAAAGAAGATTCTTCTTGATTTCCGGAACATAAAGCACATTCTTAATGTACTTTTCTTCACCATTAGGCAAAATGATGGCTACAATTCCAATTCCATGAATAGAATAAGATGCATTATCCACACATTGTACCTTCCATTTTGCACTTTCACTAATTTAGTGAATGCTTCTTTGCGAGAAGTCACATGACGAGTAGCACCACTATTAATCACCCATTCAATGGGCTGAAAATCAGCAACTTGCAAAACAGAACCTGAATTCCTCATAGATGTAGAAGTACTAGTAGAAGCAATATTAGACACAAAAGCATAGTCTTGGTTGAAGAGATCACCATTAGCTTCAAGCTCTTGCTCCAAAGTAGCAAGTGAAGCACTAGTATCAATTCCTTTACTCTCCTCTTTCGCAAGCTTCTTCTTACAATCCTTGATGAAGTGCCCATACTTCTTGCAATAATGGCATTTCCCTTTTTTGTTTTAAGTGTTGACATCTTGACCTCCAATGGGCTTATGCTCATCCTTGGAGGCTTCCCCTTTCCTTTTGACTTGCCTTTGCCCTTGCCTTTCGACTTGCCTTTGCCCTTGCCTTTCGTGAAGAAAGCTTGATCTTGTTGAGTGTCACCCGCAGAGTTTTGCCTCGTTTGCTCCTCTTGAAGAAGCAGCCCAACAAGTTCATCAAAGGAGAGTTGCTGTCCCCTAAGAGAGATACTCAAAGATGAAACAAATGGAAGATAAAATGAAGGTAATGAGTTGAGAGTAATGGAAACAAATTGGGCATCCTCAATTATCTCATCAATATTGAGGAGCTCCTCACGAAGATCCTTGATCTTCGTCAAGTGATTGGTCACTTGATCCCCTTCTTGCATCTTCAACAAAGAAAGTTGATTTCTGAGATACACCACTCTTGCTGGAATTTTGACTCTATACATAGTATAAAGTGTATCCCACGCACTTTTAGATGTCTTACAAGACCTAATATGAGGTAAGATAGATCTTTTCACAGCAAGAGCAACCATAGAATGTGCTTGTGCATCCCTTCTATCCCACTTCTTTTGTTCTTCCGAAGATGGAGAAGATGATGTTGATGATGATGATCCACGAGGTGTAGGAGGTGCCAAAGACGGAGGCCTTTCCTCATCACCATTGACCAAATCCCACAGCCCTTTCGCTATGAGAAGATTCTTCATCATGTAACTCCACAAGGAGTAGTTTTTGCCATCCAACCGATCTTCACTAAACAAAGAACCGATAGCTTCCGATTCTTTAGCCATTACCTCCAACAGAATTTCAGCTTGTAGTAGATAGGAAAGAGAGGCTTTCCACAACCAAATCTACTCAAAAAATTTGCAGCAAACAAAGAGCTGAAAGTAGGAGCACAAGATGTCTTTCAATCTGCAACCAAAGTGCCCAAAAGATAATGGAAAGATGGCTATCTTTCTGTACAAAAAAACCAGCTTCTTGAAAATTAGGTTAGCTTCGATTGAAGCCTACACCAAAACCCAATTAGGAAGCCAAATAGTGTGATCAACACACACTCCAATAGGGCTGTTGAAAGCGCCCTATTGCTTGCTGAGAATAGTTGGTCCTCCTCTAAACTGTGCTAAATGTTGCTGAAGCAAAGAGATGAAAGCCCTCAACAAAGAGAAAAAAAAAATCAGTAAGGAAAATGAGCGCCCAATCCATAGTTGTGTCGAATCGCGATTCATTGAAAGAACCGCGACTCGAAAGACCTTTTCGAAAAGGTCCGGTTTGAACCGTTTTTTGACTGTTCGAACCGTTTAAAAAAAAAAAAAACTCGTCGCCTCCTCGCGACCTCCTGCTCTTGCTCCTCGCGACGACTGCTCCTGCTCCTCGCGACCTCCTGCAGCCTGCTCGTTACCTCCCCCCTGGGCCCCGAAGCTTCCCAGATTTCCGCGCCTGAGAGAGAGAGAGATCCGAGACACTGGACAGAATATAGATCCGCGAGTCTGGAGAGAAATCCGAGAGAGAGAGAGAGACGGGTGGAGTTGTGTGAGAGGGGTGGAATTGTGTGTGTCACGTGTGGCTGTTCAGTGTGTGTGACTATTGACAAATGTGTGTGTGTGTGTTAAATGTTTGACAATGTGTGGGTGTGTGTTTTGTGTGTGTGTGTGTGTGTGTGTGTGTGTGTTTTGTCATTTTCGTGAAATTTGAATCATTGAACATTTGCTAATTTACCAGTAAATAACCATGCACATGGTACATTGGAATATGACATATGTAATATGTAATATGTATGTTGTGACATTAATGTTTTAAAAAAAAAACCCTAAAACCGATACGCCGGTTCGAACCTGGAGAAGTCGATTCTTTCCCGATTCAAACTTGAAACACGGTTCGAAAAGGCGATTCGAAAGGTACCCTCAAACATTGGCCCAATCAGAAAATCAGATCTGAAATTCAGCAATCAGGAAAGTGCTCTGATACCAAGTTACGAACAAGGCCACAATTATGCTATGGCTGATCTATGAAAGCAGGACATAAGCAGGAATTAGTCTAGAAAGCAAGAAAGAGAGCTTAAAGAGACTAAAGAGGAGAGAGATCAATATCATAGTTGAATAACAAATGACATAGATTCCCTACTTATAGCCTAAAGGAAGCCCTAAAAGGAAGCTTCCAGTGGCAAGGGCCCAACTGGGAGGGATAATAGTGCGCCCTCCAAGAATGCAGCCACTCTCCATTAATATGTCCAAATGTCCAAATAATGGCATTTATAACCCACTGTTCCTTTTGACAACGATATATCAGATACTCATTAATATCTTTTGTGTATCTGTTCAACCTTTTAAATGGATGCTAGAATCTGCTTAAATTAAGAGATGAGTCAACGAATGAGGAGCATGACTATTGGACCTCAATTTGCAAGAATTCTGAATAAGGATGCTACTTTTTGCAGGCTTATCAACTTGCCAGTGCAGTCATTCAAGTCTTAGGAGAATCTGACATTGAGGTCAAGTTTCTTGTCCAAATTGACAAGCTAGTGAGACTATTGGAGACCCCAAGCTTCACATCTTTGCGACTGCAGGTAAAAAGTAATCCTGTCGGACTTATTTTTTGTTTGCAATCAGCAAGTTTCTTTGAGGATGATATTGTCCAATTGTACATGCTGGTTTTGTTGGTTCTGAAGTTATTCAACATGATAAATTTGTCTTCTTTGATATATAATGAAGAGCCTTCTTTGTAATTTGGTTTATCATAGCTGCTAGAACCTGCGCGACATCCTGCGCTGCTCAAGGCACTTTATGGTCTACTTATGTTGCTTCCTCAGGTAATTTCTTGTTTTGCTTCATGAAAGAACATAATTTCCCAATTCCAAGATTCATGTAATGATTCAGCCTTATATTTACTTCATACATAAGGGAAGTAAGTTCTTGAAATCTAAATCAAAGAGAGTTGATGCTTTTTGAAAGTAATCTTTGATGATCTGCCTTAACTTTTCATTGAAATTTGAAAACCACATTGAGTTTAAGGGTCCTCCCAGTTTGACCTTATCTGGTTTGGATTAAGCCCTAACTACTCTGACATATTATTAAACCATTGCTGATGTAGTCATGCCCAGTATCTGCAACTGAATAGCCACAGGGATTCCAAAGTCTAGCTTTTGCAACACAATAAGAGCCCCCCGTCCCCCCCACTTTTACTGTTTTGAGTTTGGATTTGCAAACATGTTCAAGATAATCTGTGTTCCTCGGAATCAGTAGAGAAATGTGAGTTTAAAAAAAGTGCCAAACCTATATCATGTTAAGTTTGCCCAAGATTGGAATCTTTTTTTTGACATACAGTGATCATGTTGCCCAGTACGAGGAAATATTTTTCAATAGTTCTATGTGCTTTAGTGATCTAGAAGTTGGTGAATTTGTCCCAGTTTATTGGCACCTAAAGGTCTACTTTCTCTGTATGTTGTTTAGAAAATCTTACACATTCAAAAATCAGTTTGCTGGAACCAACAATGTATATTTCAGATGGATAAATTTCAAAGTAATTGACTAACTTTGCTCTAAAGTAAGGTTTGATTCTACAATGTTTCATTGTAAGTGTATGGCATCTGCTATGCTACAACATTAAAGTAAGCTGGCATATGGCATGTTCAGCAAAGCTCAGCTTTCAAAATTTTACGAACAAGGTTAAAAGCTGTTGCTTCAAGCGCATTGTTGCAATCCCAATCATCAGCAACTGAAGAATTGCCTGGAATTCATGCTTGGAGAACAACTTTTGGTGGTTCGTCTGCACATTCGGTTGTTTCAACAGTGTCGTCTATAGATGAAGAAAGAGAAAGACATGCTGATTTAACCAACGGATTCACTGGCATAAATGTAAGTGCAAGCTTGCAACAATTTGAAGCTATGTATAGACAACACAATCAACTTCAAATTGGAGAATCACAAGGAATGTTTGAGGCGAGAAAAGCTCTGGTACATTCATCACAGGTTTGTCTTGCTATTTGCAGTTTTTTGTGTTAACAGGGGATTCTTCTGTTTCTCATAAATTGTGTGATGTAAAATTAGATGTTTTACTATATATAAGCTTCTTACTACATACATACTGAAAGGATAATGATTGCTGAAGTCAAGCGGGTGCATGGTTTCTAATTGAAATATTGGTACATAACTATTTCAGCATTTGATCAATCCAGCAAAGAGGATCTAGGTTTTTCAAGGATTGCCTAAATGGATGCAGATGTAGATACTTTCTTGCATGTATTCTCCTTTCAGCGTATGCATTTCCCTGATTCTCTCTTCTTTGTTTGTGAATCAAACAGAATCGAGATGACTCGGCTACAAGACAGGTGAAAGCAAATGGTTTTGTAGATGGCATGGTACTTTCGGGCTTAAGATCAACAAGGCGGAATTAACTGCCACAACTGCTCGTCATCTCTTTAGTAGCACATGTTTTGAAGCAGTCTTTGGATGTAGATATAACTCATTGCCTTGAATCTTTGTTTTGACTTAAAGAAATTAGGCCCATATTATTTATTGCACTTTGATGCACTCTTAGTGCCTCAATATGCCTCTGAGTTCTCCCGATTTTTTTCTCAAATCAGAAGGCTTCTTTGACTGAAGCCTTATGTATACAAGACTTCATATGCTGGGCATTTGTGATTTTGTAAATTGGTTTGGTGAAGCTCATGTTCCATTGAGAGGAACTTGTTTTATCACAGCTGTTGTATTACTGGGAGATCACCCAAAGTATATGCCTGTGAAGATTAACTTGCTCACAGAAGCAGTGAGTCATTTGTATAAAGGCTTGGCCCTAGGAGCCATATAAACTGTACTTTTTCTCATAAAATGGTTTCAATTCAATTTTTCTCATACATCTAATTTTTTTTCTGTTATTCAGTAAGTTGTTGACAAAACATTTTTGGAGCTAGTTATATCACATTATCTTAGCTTTGTAGATACCTAAAAGTTGGAGCTCACAAAGTTGAATATATTTAGTACAAAAGGTGCATTTGGAAAACTTAGGAACCATTCTACAAGCATTACTTTAATGGACTAAGTCATAATTCATCACATTCTTTGCTTAGTTTATATTGTTTGTTCTCATGACAATGCTTCTAACTTTTGAACAGGATGGGTAAGTAAAATGTTCAGCTATTGCCTAGTCGCACTCCATTTGCTATTTTCTAGATATATCATGTCATAAAATATTTCTTAAAGAAGTCTAAACAACCTATTAGTTGGCACAATAGTTCTGGGTCCTTGTTATCTGATCTGATCTCTAGAATAACTTGAAACTGTCTAAGTGCATATTGCAACTCTCAAGTTGACATTGACTGGTGAATAAGAAAATGGATGTGGATGAAGGCAAAATAAGAGCATATGATCTATCAATTTTTGACATGGGATCAGGTGTCAGTAGCCAACAACTTGAATACTGGACACATTATTGACAAAACTAGCTGAAAATTGACTAGCTGAAGAATGAAGATCTGAATTGGGTATTTAATTTTTATGAAGTGGTGAGTGCCAGGGAGTGTGACATCTCTTGCAGTAGTAGAACCTTTAACCAAAATGCTGGGTCGAAGTAGCAAAGATTTAAGTTGATAATTTAGTCTTCCTATGGAGAGGCTTGTTGCTGAAAGCTAACAATAGATATATCCTTGGTAAATTTAGCCTTGATATTGAAATAATCTGAAAAAAGTTAAAGAATCATGTTTGTGCTAATAGATAAGTCTTTTATGTAATTCGTATGATGGATTTGTTTTTTCACTGCCTAAGCATTTTATGACATTGTTGCCCAACTACAATCACAAAAATACTTATGGATCACTGTAAAGAGAGAACCAATTGCAAGAGAAATTCATGCCCTCCAAAAAAGAGACTCAAGCAGAAAAGAAAGAACAAGGATTCTCTTGATGGGAAGTAACATAGGCTGGTAGATTATGTCTGTATTTTACTACTTTCAGATACATTAGGCATTTGGAAGAACTAATTTTAGACTGAACCATAAAGATCTTAAGAACGTTTTACCATGCCATTTTTCATGCTACATGTTCAAGTTTGCTTCTATTGTATTGTTAGATTTCCTTTTTAGTAAATGCCAATGAAGGAGGTACATATAACTTGGGATTATAGATCGTTGGGAGGAGGAATATGATGGCCTATATCATTTATGACCACATAGCAACATGAAAGTTTATGGTTGTGCAACTAGTTCTTGCATGAGGAGAGTTTGATGCAAAACCATGTATGGTATGTACGTCACCTTGTTTGGGTTACATTGGCCATCTACTTACTAGGCATGCAAAGAGGTTACTAAGGCAAATGTTCACAATAGAACTCGGAGATGTATGCCGACTGGAAAATGATTTATAAGGATTAACAAGTGAGGCATATTTGTTTAAAATGAAGATAACAAAAAGTTAGCCACTTTGTTAAGAGGATGAAGGATTTTTGCTATTGGAATAAGTGTCATATGAGCTAATGTGAACACTGGTACGAGAGTTTATATTCAAATAGATCATTTGTAGAATCTTTATGTGCTTTTGGAGACTAACAAACTTGGTTCATATAACTATTGGGGGTTCAAGCCATATCATAACTTATCATTTGCGAAAGAATCAATCATGAGTACTCATGAAACCTTGAAAGTGTGGTCAACATAAAGATTGCAATTTTTAGGATGTTGACATAGTAATTTGAGAACTCAAAATATCATTGACAAGATCATCTTTTTGTCTCATCATAATTGTATATGCTTGTTTCAATGGTAAACAACATCGTGATTATCATATTGAGAGAACACAAAGTTTGATCTTTGCTGGTACCATCACTGGTGCACAACAGCAGGCCCACCACGATTGTCATCTTTGCGCGGCGGAATGGTGGATATGGAAGGAATGTCGGTGGGTGGGGGGGGAGATGTGGTGGCAGGTGGTGAAGCGGTGTGAGGTGGAGATGTGTACTCGAGGTGAGGCATGGAAGGCGATGGCTGGAGGGTAGCGGGAGTGTCGTCGATCTGGGTGGCATATCGGATATCCTGGTCGAAGGTACAATCTCCGCTAGTTTGGAGGTCGAAGTGGAAAAATGTAAGTTGGAGCTGTTGGTAGTCGATCGTCAACATCACGTAGAAAATGCTCTTCTTCTTGTAAGGTGGCGTGTATGATAGCCACCTATGTATCTCATGTGGCAAAAGCAGCTCCATGGCTGGCTTGTTGGTCCTTCAAAAGTTGAATTGACTGAGTTGAAAGGCCTTTATAATACTCGGCCCGCTTCTTCTTGAATCGTTGGCCGACCGGTACTTCTTCTGTTGTTGTTGCTATGGTTTGGTCCACAGTGGCCTGAAGGGTGTTGACTTTTTGCTCCACCTACTAGACTTGTAGTTCGAGGGCAGCTGCCTTGGAAGTGAAGACTTCATTTTCTTTGGCCGCTGTAGTCTTAAACGTGTTGAAGTTTCTCTCGAGATGGTAAATTAGATCCTTGAGGGATCGCTCGTTGGTTTTGAGGGAACCCCGCTCAAGTTCTAATTTCCTTGATTTGAGCACCAGGTGCTGTCTGTCTACTTGGTAGCTCTGTCTGAGAAAGAGAAGGAGAGATTTGAGATGGAGGTTAACTCAAATGCTCAATATCATTGCTTATGGAGAAATCTTAACTAGCATAAACTAAAAACATGGAAAATGAAAATAATACACAAATCACAACAATAGCATAAGCAAAGAGTGATTAGCAATTGAGAATGCTTGAGCTCCCAAAATGATAGAGTCTCCTCCTCTCTATTAAGCATGCAAAATAGAGTACAAATGGTGCCTTTTTATAAAAAGGGCGAGGCCCTTGCCCCAAAATCCTATTCGCTAATATGTACATTGATTCTATCCATTCATCTTTGACCCAAATCAATCCAAGGGTCCACAAAAAGTACATTAGAAATCACAAGATTCATGTGAGTCCAAAATTGGGCCCAACTTAAAAAAGTTTAATACTAAGTTCTAACTTGACTTTGGGTCTCAAGTTTTGCCCAAGTCTATTATTTCTATTTACATTTAACTTGCGTGCTCATTGGGCCATGGGCTTATACGCGCAGAAAGCCATGCCCTCGCAACACATTTATAACCCGAATTTATTTATTTATACTGTGTTGGGAATACCCCCAACAGGACCCACGACCTAAAGTAGTGCCGTTCCCTCGGCACTCTGCCGGTTCAATACAAGGATCGCTTGGTGCACCTTCAGTTGTTCAGGTAACTGGTGACGTCTTCCATAAAGGTGATTCAATCAATATTTTTCAAGTCCTTGTGTGTGTGAACTGTTGAAAAATGAAAAAGCATCTATCTTGACTTTAGGCTTTTAGCAAAGTTTTTTTCTCTGTATATGTGATGTTTCATATTGTAAATGCCAAATTTGGCCTAGAAGAAACTCGAGCTACATGGTTTCTTGAAGTCTAGTTTGTCATATACAACTTGCATATAGAATGTAGACATAGAAATGTCAATAATAGGCTTTTAGAAACTCGTGGCACATCACATTCAATGGTTGTAAATGTTCCATAGTGACATGCAAGGCATGCACAAAGTGAATTGGACACATGCATGATGATTTGTACAATTCTAGTTGAAAATTTGACACTTGGTAAAAGTACGTAGAAATGCAAGCATGTAAAGTGACAAATGTCACCAATTCTCTAGTTTTTCACTTTTAGATGTGGATGAAAGTCGGAGAGAGATGGTTCTACCTCGAGCTACTCCAATCTCCATAAATATGTGAAGGCTCTCTCATAATTTTTGATGAAGAACCAAGCTTTGAAGCTATTCCATGTCAATTTGGATCTATACTATTGTTTGCTTGAATTTTGCTCTCCCTTTCTCTCTCTAACTCGAGTAGAGGCTTATGCTAATGCATTAAATTCTTGTACTTCTTCTCTTTTGTTTTTCAAAGCAATCATTCTTTGATTCTTAGCATGCTAGATTGTGATTTGGCCATAAAATCTTTTACTAGATCTTGACATTCAATCTAGAATCAATTTATGTGCTAAACACAAAGCTTAACATGATCATTCACACTTGAGGATCATTCCCCACACGTGTGAGCTTGCTGTAATTTTATCATGGTACAACCAATTAAGCTTTGCATGTTATTATCTTTGTTTCTGCAAGAATTTGTGAGCCCAATTCAAGCAAAAAAGCTGTTTATCACTTTTCTTTACCTTTGCTTGAAAAGTATTTGGATCAAAGAGGAGAATCAAGATTTTCAGATCAGAATTGACATTGTACGGAATTCTGGAATTTTGCACGTGTGAAAATCAGATATTCTTAGACCTCTTTATTTCCTTCATCATTGGTCCAAGGATATTGATGTTATATCTTGATGGAAAGCTTATAAGGTGCACTTTCCATTGCAATTGATCTCAAATCAATCTGATGTGTCTATCAAGAGTTATAAGCTCTTAAAGAGGGTAGGGAGAGGTCCAAAATTCAAGTGACCATTTTTTTTGATTTGATTCAATTTAGCTTGATTCACAATCCATTGTTTTGATTAATCAACACAAGAAACTTGAGATCAAGACATAGTTTGGAGTTATTGAACACTTTTGAGCCTTCTTTGAATCATTAGTGTTTTCTTTTGTAGCTTCTAACACGTGCCAAAAGTAGAATCAAAACTTGTCTATACTCCTCAATTCATTTTGAGAGATTGATCTAGATTACCTTGTTTTGTGGAATATTTGAGATCTATCTCAAATACAGTTGCAAGTTTTTCACATAGGATTGGTAGCACACCTTTGAAAATTTCTATAGTGAAAGAGAGTAGCAACATCAAGTCTGTTTGGAACAAGCTCAAATATATAATTGTCCAATAAGAAGAAGTCTTCACAATATGGGAACCTGTAGGAGGATATCTCTTAGAACCAAGTGAAAGACTAAGTACCTCCAATTATTTGATATGGAAGGTTAGGATAAAGTCTGTTCTTATACTCCAGGATGTTATGGACATAGTACTTGGTATTGAGGAGGAGCCTCAAGCACAACTTGAAATACCAAAGTACAGGAAGAGAGCTAGAATGGCTCTACACTTCATTAAAATGAATGTCTCTAATGAGATTCTAAGAGAAATAGGATCTTGCACCACTGCTAAAGAAGCTTGGGACGCACTTAAGTCTATCTATGAAGCTAAGAACACTTCTAGAATACTCACTCTTAGAAAACCAATTTTTCAAAGTTTTCAAAGAAGTGAGGAGAGTGCATCAAATTATGTTCTAAGAGTAAAAGATCCTTGTGTTGGTGTCACAATCAATCAAGATGAGCTAGTACAAGTCATTCTTAATGGCTTAAGAGAAGACTATGATAATCTTGTTCAATCCTTTGCCATAAAGGAGGAGTTGCCCAATTTGGAGACTCTTCAAGGAATCCTCATCTCTGAAGAAGCAAGGCAAAGTTACAAACTTTCAAGGATGAACAAACTCGAGCATATTGGGAATGACAAAGCTCTCTTTTCAAGGACAAGCATAAAGGGATGAGCAAGAACCAGTTTTCTTAAGCTTTCAACACAGACAAAGCCAAGGACAAAGACAAAGATAGAGGTGTTGTGATTGCACAAGATTGATCAGAGAACAAAATACTTGAAAAATCTATGGCAAGAGCACAATGGAATCTGACTTCTCACTATGAGGAATTAATGTCAGAAATAATTCTAAGTGCTCAGTATGAGAAAAATAGGCTGCTCTCAGGTAGAGAGAGAAAAATAACACTAGAATACTCGGGTAGAGAGAGAATGAGTCCAAAACACCAAAATCTCATTATTCACAATATGGCAAAACATGCCACAACTTCCCTACATCAAAGTGGCTCGAGTTCCTACAGTGGTGTTGCATGGAAAGTCCACTTAACTCAGTTAACTCAACTACCAAGGATCCACATGTGTAACTACATGCATGGATATTGCATGTATTGCATGTCAACTCATAAAATTGCCTAGACATGTGTAGATCACAGAAACCACTTTGCTTGCATGCACTGATTGCATGTGGCTTGCATGCATACTGAATGACATTGCATGCTATCTAAACTTTTGCATGACATCAAATTTGAATCTACCTAACTCAAACTTGACCTATTCTAGAAAGTTATGTGCTCAATTCACATACCTTTATGTACAACATAGTTTACAATGGAAATAACCATGGACATGGCCCCAGAACTCGAGATAGGAAGATAGTTTTTACTAATCTTCACACTCCTCCTTAAAATATATGTTCCTATCCAACATAGACTTCGAAATTAGGCCAAGGTTAGACCTCATCTTGATAAAGACATTCTTGAGTAATGGCTTGGTGAGAAGATCTACAACACAATTTGAAGATCCAACATGCTCCAATAAGATCTCTCTCCCAATGACTTTTTCTCTTACAAAATGATGAGCTACCTCGATGTGTTTGCTCCTTGCATGGAACACTGGATTATTTGCAAGATCTTGAGCAGAAATGTTATCATTCTTCATAGCTGGAAGGTCTTCATCTCCATAACACTTTAGCTCCAAAAGTAGCCTTTTGATCCATAAAAACTCCTTTGTTGTGGTTGTAAGAGATTTGTACTCAGCTTGACATGATGATAAGGATATAGTTGCTTGCTTCTTTGATAGCCAAGAAACTAAGTTTCCTCCAAGAAAAATAGTGTAAGCACTTGTGGATTTTCTATCCAACCTGCAAAATCTGAATCTGAAAAAGCGATCAAAGTCAAATCTTCTCCGTTGTAGAATAATTCATAATCTAAGGTAGAAGATATATACCTCAAGATTCTTTTAGCCAAATTCCAGTGATATAACTTTGGATCCTGCATGTGTTGACTTAGCTTATGC
>MU834190.1:0-48818 GCA_029204225.1 Diphasiastrum complanatum | reverse complement strand
ATATGTTACTCCGACCCTTGTCAAAAGCGGTTATGGCAATTAAGACGATTATTTCATATTTAGAACAGCTACGAGCCTATATAAAGAGCATTTGTGCTCGCATATTTCTTTGGAATGGAATGAAGTGAAGTTAGTGAGTTAGTCTATTCTCAATTTATTGATGTGAATGATTTACTCGATCTATGCTTCTCATTTTTAGGATTAAATTTCATAAATGTCAATATCAAATCACAAACTATCTATCAGTTTGCAACATGTAAACAACCTAAAGTGAAATCCTAAATTCTTCCTAGTAAAGCTTGAGGAGATAGGGCTGAATCATTATACCTAAAGGCCAACTAGTGATATTTATCATAGACTCCTCCTAGTCACCCATGATGTAGCTGTATTCTCTAGCTCAAGACCCTCATCCTCACCACTCAGAGTATCATCCGTCTCTGAAGACTTCAAGGATGCCAAGGACTTCTCATCCTCCTTCTCTAGCTCCTTTTCCCCGGCTACTTGAGAGCTTGGACCTCCTAGCCCCTGCTTCCCTTTAAAAGCAATTGGCAAATATGACGCTCATCTTTGAACTAGAGTTTAAATTTCACGTGCACTCTCCGCTTTCAAAATTGAAAGGCCTTTTTTAGTTTTAATTTTCATCATTATGACATGTATATTAGAAGGTTACCTTTCAAAATTAGGAAAAAATTGAAAAGATTTGCCCTCACAATTGTATGTACTTTTATGAGGAAGAACTTAAATTTTTTATATGATATACAATTTAACTCTTGAATTTGTCGTTCAAGCATAAATGTAATTTTACAATGATTATTTTGTTGAAATATTTGATTTTCTCTAAAAGACAAATATCACTTTGGCATGCGCTGCAACTTGAAAATGCCAAACTTAGTCCGACAAAGCTAAACAAATAACGAGTATAGACGTTAACCACGGCATTCTATATCTAGTCATATTCGAGGCAACTCCCTTGGATCACTCGATAGAGAGCACACATTTGATTGAGAGAGAGAGAGAGAGAGAGAGAGAGAGAGACCGAGCGAGAGCGTGAACGATTTGCAAAGAAGAGCCTTACTTGAATGCAGATGTGGTGAATGTAAGGACAGAAACACCGTGATGGTTGTGGTAAATTCGCACCCATGTCACGGTCATGGTGCTGCCATTAGGTCATTTCACGCCAATTTGTCCTCATGTCTGCAAAATTTGGAAGAGTCAATTGGAGATAAGTTTTTCAGAATAGACTGGATGCAGTATGCTGTGGATATTCTCAGATCTTCTCATGCAGCAGTTTTGGATCTAGAGAAGAAGGTTTTTCCATAAGAATGCTTTAGTACTCTGATGGATGAGACAGTGCGACTTTTGAATGTTTATAAAGCTTTGATGACGGGTATTTCCAGATTGCAAAAATATGATCGGGTAGTCCATATAGCTGTTGAAGCTCTTCAAGCAGGTGGGGATGACTATGATACCATAGTTCAGGCTAGGCTCTAAATTATTGCGGACGAAAGATGTCCAGAATACATCAAGCAAACAAGCAACTTGTTGATATGAGAATTGAGGCAGAGGAGGAGCTTTGGAATTTTGGTAGTAGATATATGCAAAGCAATTTGATGCTTGCTGAGTAATTTATCCCATGATGAGCATAATTTCCTTCGTTTCAATGATTCTTCTGTTTGGATTCCTTCACATGGATAGTTCTTACTCCGCTAAACTGATTGCGATTTGTTCGACGAGCGAATAGGCTAAACCTACGTCTAATTCACATCAAAGGCTTATCGAACAAATTGGCTTGCGGTTCAGTGAGGAAACGAAAGAGAAAATCCTTCTAAAAGAATTTGGAAACATGCAAGCTTATGTGGATAAATTTTCCATTGAATTTCAGTTATTTCAAGAACAGGTTCCGCGCTCGTTGGAATTGCGAATGTCAGATGTTACGGAGCTTCGGCATAGCTTAAACAGCCTGAAATGTGGTTTAAAAGTTTGGAGTGCACCGTACGTGATCTTTTTGATGACATAGTCGAGGGTAGGAAAAGACAGTTTTCTGCAATAAGGCAATTTTGTTGAGACTTGATTCTTCACTAGTTGCACATGTAGAATGACTATTGCAAAATTCTTTACTAGTTGGATATTGAGGAGTAACATCGTATCAAATTAACTGACAAAAATAGAACATCTTTTATCGTTGTTTATATTCTTAAAAGGCAAGATAATTGAGGTCTCCAATTTACTTGGTATTGAAAATTATAATTGTGAGTGCTCTGTCTCAATTATAGATCCTTTGTAGTATTACCATTGCGTCAGCATTTTGCTTAGAATATATCTGAACGGGCCCAACGTTTTACAAGCCAAAAAGATAAGTTAATTCGTCAAGTGTCTTTCAATCAAAAAGAGCATGTGAACAATGTAATTTATTGATTGCAAAAATAAATAAAATTTTATCACTACGAGCTATAGGCATATGATCATCAATTGCAATTGTTTATTTGTGATTGCTCCCTTGGGATACAACTCATGAAAGGACAAATTGTTGGAATTAAAATCTCAAGTGTCCTACTATGGCAGAAATCTATCAATACAGTACTTTTCAATTTTTACGATGTGTACACACGTCGTTGTCATGAGTACATGTCATATATGTGCTACCTAGTGTCACAAATGTCGGGACTTGGTCCCATCGATGGCAACCTTGCCATGCAAGACCGCCTTCTTTAAGACTATCAAATCCCTCACACTCAATTGTTGAACTCATACCAATCGCCGACTCCCGGTACTTTGTAGCTAGTTTTGACAATGATAGCAGCCACGATCTACCTTATACGACACAACAATGCCATTTTTGTACATATATCTACACAAGTGTAAATTGTATAAGTAGCATGATGATAGTAATCTCATTAGGGGTAGACACACTGTAGATGCTTTCACGCAATGATTCTTTCTATCAGACCTCATACCAATTGCCGAGACTCCCAGAACTTTGCAGCTAGTTTTGACAATGATAGCAGCCACAATCTACCTTAGATGACACAACAACTCCATGCCATTTTTGTACATATATCTACACAAGTGTAAATTGTATAAGTAGCATGATGATAAAGATGATGATCATAATCTCATCAGGGATAGACACACTATACATGCTTTCACGCAATGATTCTTTCTATCAGACTAATTATCAGAAATAACCTCATAGTTGTTATAGAACATAATTGGCTTCATGAACACATGATTTCATCTTCAATTGTCTTGTGTTCTCTTATGTTATTGACAGTTATTACTATCACCTAGACTAACTTTTACATGGATTTTCAAAGCAAGGTTGGTCCCATCATGGACAAGCTCGATGGATCCAACTACCGTTTGTGAACAAAGTTGATGGCTAAGAGTTACGAATGAAGCCACAATTGATCTAGCTAAACTATGAAATCGCATAAGCAAGAATTAACTCTAGAAAGCATGAAAGAGAGAGATTAAGGTGACTAAATAGAGAGATCAATATCATCACCTCTACCCTATATATACTCTACCAATGAACCCTAAAGTAGGAACTCAAAAATAGAGAGAGGCGGAAGATTTGGATGAAAAATAGTGTGCCCCCCCAATAGGAGGACCCCCACTCCAAATCAATATGACCAAGTCCTAAAAATGTGACCAAATAGAGCCCAAGGTCAGCCATATAGTGTAGTGAGATTATTTCCTATCATATCCTCTATCCAAGATCCAAGCACACAAGCATCAAGGAGATGAAGATAGTCGTCACGCAGAGGTTCGATCCCGTGAGAGCGATAGCATATCTCAGAATTCAACATGTATGGAAGATCCACATCTAACTCTAACATTCATAAATCCTAAAATTCATAATGATAATAGCTTGCTCTTTCTCTCTCTCTCTTTCTCTCACAAAAAGCATAAGAATTAGAGGGATCAGAGGATGAGTAGACGAAGGGACAATGGAAGAGAACAAAACATAAGTGGAAGGCATAGAGGTGGATGTAGCGCGAAAAGATGAAGCAGAAGGACGAGGTCGGGACAAGTGAGAAGGAAAGATGTCAGAGTACTTATGTTGTAAAGTACTGGCAAGAGAGACCGCCTCAACAAGTGGGGGAGGATGAAAGGAAGAAATAATGTAAGGCACCACGAAGCCCATCAATGTAACGAGAAATAAGCTCAGTGGGCTATAGATCTATGAAAAGATTAGAAAGCTCCATAAACTAATCTGTATAGGAAGCAAGATCACTGGTCTGAGTGAGACTACAAAATGTATCACGCTGGTGGTTGAGTTAGTGAGGATCAATCACAGCATGATGAAGGTCACAACGAAAGATAGGCCAGATATGGAGCCCTTCCCAATCAGGATCAGCTCCAATCGTCCTTGTGCACGTTGTATGGCCTAGATTTGCCTGCTCTCACCGCATCTTCGATCTCTGATTTGTGGTAGCTCGTCGGGCCTTGTTGTCCAATCCAGATTCGGTCAAATTCCAAATCAGGGAGGCCTACTACATGGATGTGTTGGACTCGAGGCCACATGAAGCACGACATCCTCGGCGTCATCGCCACAACAGGAGCCGCCACTGAGGTGACTCCTACAATCTCTCTTTTGTCGGCCGGAATGTCGGGAAGTGGCACTGGCATTAGAGTGCGCGGGGGAGGGACTCCCACCGGATAGATCCTTGTGGAAGTGTGGAACACCTCGGTCAGAGGGTTGTGGGGACTTGGATCTCCTCAGAACGAGATGATGTGGACAACTTACTGGAACTCCTTGCATCCCAATGAGCCCGTAGTCTCTCCATGATCCTGCTTGCACGTGAGGGGGACATCCGATCCATATAGCTGATGACCTCATTGTCTCTCATGGATGAAAAACAGGACGACCCGCGACTGCCGCCAGATCCGTGAGTTGGAGATGTGTCACAAGACATTGAGAATACAATTGGGATAATTGCTGCAAGCAATTAAAGATATTTTTAGAAAATACAATCATGTAAAGTTAATGAGTGCAAGAAATAAATTCAAATAAATGAGTTGAGGGTTTAGGGTCGAACAAAAAAACTGACTCTTTGCACTCAACCATAGATGAATAAATTACGTTACACCACAATAATCACAAATAACCACAATAAATACACTTTATAACAAATAAATTAAATATTTCTACATGGTTTAGGTCCAAATATAGTTCAACTACATAACTAGTCAAGGTTCAAGATTACATAAAAACTAGCTACATCGAAAGATGGTTTGCAAAGGCACGAATAAAAACGATAGATGCAAGAACATATACATAAGTATCCATAGACATGGAAAGGCTAGTTATAGAGCCAAAAAACTAGCTAGATCTATTTAATTTCTCCTCATCATCTTTATCATGTGGGACTTGTTGTTCCTGCATGCGCGAGACACATGAATTGGTCTTCCAAAAAATTGTATGGGAGTGGGAGAGAATATCAAATTTAAAGAACATAAAATGGATGTGATGTCGTACCTGAGGAGCAGCATCCCAATTTATATACATGCCTTGCCTCTCCAATAACTCGAGTATTGCCTACATACTATGGGAATACGCATACATGTACTCGTCATGTGTGGGAGAACACCCCACAGGGGATCGTTGCACAAACACTCCAAATTCTGATCATATAAAGAGAGCATTTTATTCTACTGTGTCTTAAGAAAAATCCCCAAGAGCCAAAAAAGAAAAATCAATAATCAAATTTCAATTAAGGGTATAGGGTAGACTTACAAAGTGGGCACTCAAATATCCCTTGTCGCCACTATCCAAGTGAGAAGCCCTCATGGTCACTAGTCAGTGGACTCTGGCTACCTCTTGCTTCTGCCTGATCTATTCTGGATTATCTCGATACTCTTTCTTTGCATACTTCCAGTCTCTTTCTCCACGTAGGAAGGTCTAGCTTTCTCGGCTTTCACTGCATCCCGAATCTCTAATTTGTGGTGGCTCATTGCAGATCCCATGCGGCTCCTCATCCATTTTTGTGCGAATTCCATCTCCTGGGATGGGACAGGGAACTCACTACGCAACTGATCAATGATGTGATTCTTGCGGTCATCGCTGACATCGTGCCGTAGTAATGAATAATGTCTCTGAAAAAGTGTACATACCCAAGCTCCCTCATGTGCGTGATGACCCTCTTACCACGGTTATTCTCAATAATGTGACCATTCTTGTCTATGTGATACGATGGCGGGATGGCAGTTGGTGGAGATGTGGCCATGGGAGTGTCTACGGGGATGCCTCCTGTATAAGAGATGTGGCCCTCAGAGTGTCTACGAGGGTGGCCTCAGGTATGGGAGATGCCCTGTTGACGGGAGAATACTGATGATGTGGGGTGTACGTGGTGTATTGGGAGGGAGAATAGCTAGGGGGGACTAAAAGAGAGTGGCCTGAAAACCCCACAGAGTATATCCGGGAGGACAAAACTCAGTGGTAGTGGGTCCAAAGAGAGGAAAAATGTGAGCGGTGAAAGTGAGCATGCCGAAAATCAAAACTCCAAACCGTACGATCATATCCTATTCCAAAATGTGACCACATGCTGCTCCCTGCGATGTTTGGGCTTTCTTCTGGAACTTATCTTCCACCAAGAAACATTTGAACCACGTCTTTAACAGAAAAAAACAAGGGCTACCCACCTTCCTAGAATTGGGAGTGTTGGTTATCTCTCTCTCTCTCTCTCTCTCTCTCTCTCTCTCTCTCTCTCTCTCTCTCTCTCTCTCTCTCTCTCTCTCTCTCTCTCTCTCTCTCTCTCTCTCTCTCTCTCTCTCTCTCTCTCTCTCTCTGAGCATAAAACATAACCAATATATAATGAATGATTTAAGATCCTACTAAAGTAGCATGAATAAATTAAGATCCTACAAATTAGAGTAGCATGAACTAGTAAGTTAGAGTAGTATAAAACATAAATCTTTATACTATGAATTAGGGTATCATGAACTAGTAAGCATGCTTGATTGTTTCTAGCATAGTGCTCATTTTGATACCTCTCAAAAATGAAAAATTTCTCAAAATCCAAATCAGAATGTATCAGATTTTATCCAAATTTTGATAGAGACTTGATTTGGAAAATTAAAACCTAAAAATAGTACTAGCGAAGGTTCCCTAGGCAAAAATTGGCTCGACAAAGATTCGGCGGTGCTATTTTTGAAAAAAAACTCTCTGATCAAGTTTTTCCAGACAATTTTTGTGAAAATAACTTTTGCCGAACTCTCCGATTCAAAATCTGACACAGAAAAAGTTAGGATAAACCAGACGAAGATTTCTAACACAAAAAAAACATAGTTTATGCAGTTTGGCGAGGATAAAAATCAAGATTTTCTATGATCTGGATAGGAAGAATGTTCGTCGAACTCAAAAATAGTATTTTACTATAAATAAATTTTTTTGAAAACTCAGCGAAGATTTTGGCAAAGAATCAAGAGTAATATTGGTATTTTTGCAAAAATGTGACTTTTTTGGCAAAAATATGGCAATATGACAATTGATCCTTTGAGAAAACCTTTTATTTCTGATATTATTCATCACTGACCTGGCAGTAGATAGATCTGAATCACACCTATGCACAGTGAATCGGGCAAAGGTTCTCTTTCTATATTTTTAGGCTTTTGGTGATATTTTGGTGTTTTTTGACGGTTTTTCTGATGTTTCTAGAAATCTGCTAGGAAGGATTGTTCACCCTTCAAATTGAAGGTTCTGTGATCAAAACCGAAGGTGTCTGCAGCTCGGCGAAGGTTTCCTGAAAGAGGGCAAAAACTTATCAGCTCTGATGATGATTTTTGCCTCCTTTTGACCAAAATCTAGCAGATTTGACCGATTTTTGTTGTTTTTTTTTATATCTCAGATCCAAATGGATCTCAATATTGGTTATCTGAATAGCTTTTCCTATTCCACAATCAGATTAGATTTCAAACAAGCAAATCCACTCAAATCAAGCAAAATCACTCCCAAACTAACCCTAAATGCAGATCTAACACTATTCACTCAACGACAAGATGCCTGATGCAAGCTAACCATCCAACAAACATGCTGCAAAATTGAAAAATTGGCGTAGCTCCCCAGCAACGGCGCCAAAATTGTAGTGGGTTTCTTTCCTTGCCTAACCTCAATCCAAGATCTAATCAATCTAGCATCACAGAGACAAAGTTAGTTGTCACGTGTAAATTCGTTCCCATGAGAGCAATAGCATAGTTTAGATTTCAGCATGAATGGAAGATTCACATCTAACTCTAACATCCATTAACCCTAAGCATTAACACTACATCCATTGCAATCAGAAAAGAAGCTTGTAGAAATGAAGGGGATGTTACCTGTTTCTGGGCAATGTAGTGGATGGCTATCAATCCAGATGCGATATAAGAGCAGGCTAATCTGCGACACTCCATGACAGATTTGCAACAATTGTAGTTGCAGTTATTTGATATGGAGGTTCAGGTCCATGACAGAGACGATAAATGTAACAAACTTCAAGAGGAAGCCGAAATTCTTTCAACACGAAAGTGGAAACCAAAAGCCCATATAGCATTATACATTTGGACTGCCACATGACAAACATGAATCTCATAAATAATCACTGTGAATAAACATGGTATTTCAAATGGATACTATCAATCACTATTAAAAAAAGTATATGTCAAAGAATAATTATAGCCATTGTAGTATATCAAGTAAATGTCAGGAATTACTAGTTGTATGTAATTGTAAACAAACTCCTATGTACACAAGATAGACATTGTTTGAATGATTACTTGAGCATTCACCTAATCTTGGATAGTCATGCATTGTCCACATTACAATGGCATGTAGTGTAAACTCCCTCTCATGTAAGGGGCGCGAAATGTCATATGCTTTTATCCCCTTCCACAAATCTTCCAACTTGTCAATAAGCAGTTCAAGATACTCATCCATGTTCTTAACCTTGCGTTGGCCAGAAATTAGAAGTGCCAGCATAATGTGTCCCTTTTTTGTACTCAACCAATGAGGAATATTATAATTTACCAAGCAAACAGGCCAAATGGACCACGTAGTTGCTTGTACACCAAAGGGGTTCACACCATCAATTGCAAGACCAAATCTCACATTTCTTGACTCATTGGCAAAGCTTGGATACTCTTTGTTGATGTGTTTCCATGCAGGTGAATCTGAAGGTACCCTCATCATCCCATCCGTAGAGGTATGCTGTGCATGCCAGTCCATAAGTTGTGCAAGAGATTTACAACGAAATAAACTTTGCAATCATGGAATTACTAGAAAATGTCGTAAAACTTTGCACAGAATGGTTGCCCCTTGCAAATTATCTCTATATCGAGGAGTATCACAAATGGGACATTTCTTGAGTGATTTGTACCTTTCTCGATATAAAATACAATCTTTTGGACATGCATGATATTGCTTGTAGTCCATCACGATATTAGACAACATCTTTCATGCCTCATCTCTTGTCTCAGGCATGACATTCGCTTCTGGGAGAATTTTGTTGTTCAATAGTCTGTACATGACAAAAGAAGATTTGTAAAAAAATTATCACTAGATGTCCAAATTGTAAATTTTGTTTCAAAGCAGAAATGACAAGTAGATGAAAAAAAATTTACTCAAATAATGATTTGAGGCTTTGGTCACTCCATCTATATTTGGCTTGAAGATTTAATAGAAGTAGAGAAGTCGCCAAACGAGCGTCTTTGCTCCAGGATACAATGCGGAGCTCTCAGTCTCACACTATTTCACAAAGAATATAACATTAAATCTAAACCCTAAAATTTACAAAGAACATAAACTATACTTGATGAACAATTCCTCCACAAACCTGATAGATCTAGTGGCACAGACCATTACATAAGTGCCCTTTACATTCCTAGTAAAATATTCTTATTTTCCATTGGTGTGTTTTTCAAAATCACAATTTATCAATAGAGGGTGGCCAATCGAACTATTTAAATATGCAACAATGTTTCCATGCACATCTGGACGTCCATCAATGTATGTACGATTTGCCCTTGAGATGTTGCCTCCTTGCATGCGTTGCTCCTCTAAAGAACAAGCATTTGGATTCAAGCCATATACTTGCATCCTCCATTGGTGACGACACAAAGCATGCCAATCACCCCAATTGTATTGAGGTCCTGCATATGGCATCAATGTCACAACACTATTTAGAGGAACCTCAATACTATTCAATGCAAAAAGGACCAAACCAGCTTCAGGAAAGTGTTCACTAGGCATGATCATGTATATTCGACCCCAATACATAAATGGTATTCGACCCCAGTACATAAATGTGATTGGAGTGGCCAACAGAAATATCTACTTCTAATGAAAGTTTTTACTAATGGTTGCAAGCTATGTGGAAGAGGAAGGTCAAACAAAGAACTTAGAATGTCTTTTGACACATTAACATTGCGTAGTAATTTGCAAATATCTTTCAAACTAGTTATAATACATCCAAGACGTTTTCTCTTTTTTAAAAGGGTGGTCAAGTTTGTGGAATCAACGTGGAGTATCGTGGAGGACTCATGTGCAATATCTAGGATAGGTGTAGTTGGGTAGTAAAAACGTTCTTGAGATTTGAAGACATGGATTGAATCACAAGACATTGATGAACTAATTATATCATGCAAGGGGTCATCATCAACAAGAACATCATCTAAGGCCAATGATGACTCGAAATCAATATTCATGTGATTTATCCTATCAATAATATTCTCGATCTCTCTTGCAACTCTTTTCCTTGAAACCAACTTATGTTCTTTCTTCTACAAAAGTTGAAAATGTTAGATGTATCAGTCTCTCTCTCTCTCTCTCTCTCTCTCTCTCTCTCTCTCTCTCTCTCTCTCTCTCTCTCTCTCTCTCTCTCTCTCTCTCTCTCTCTCTCTCTCTCTCTCTCTCTCTCTCTCTCTCTCTCTCTCTCTCTCTCAAGCATGAAACATAAATTAATATATAACACAAACCGTAAACCAGTAGCATGAAACACACACACGCACACACACAAACACACACAAACACACGCACGCACACACACCCCCACCCACACCCACCCTAAACACACATGAAGAGAAAAACATAGAGAACATTATAGAGTGCTAATCAAAACTCCCGAACCACACGATTATATCCTACTCTAGAATGTCACCACATGCTCCCTCCCTGTGGCGTTTGGGCTTTTTTGTGGAACTCATCTTCCAACAAAAAACATTTGAACCACGCCTTTATTGGAAGAAAACAAGGACTACACACCTTCCTAGAATTGAGAGTGTTGGTTACCTTCAACTCTTTCATGATATCTCTCTCTCTCTCTCTCTCTCTCTCTCTCTCTCTCTCTCTCTCTCTCTCTCTCTCTCTCTCTCTCTCTCTCTCTCTCTCTCTCTCTCTCTCTCTCTCTCTCTCTCTCTCTCTCGGACGTGAATGAGTCTATTATGGGTGATTGGATATGGAAATCAAGATTAACTACATCTAATCATTCTATTTCGATCTTTTCTTTTAGAAGCAAGTGAGAGATTAACTTCATCTAATCATTCTATTTGGATTTTTTCTTTTAAAAGCAAGTGAGAGATTAACTTCATCTAATTATTCTATTTGGATTTTTCCTTTTAGAAGCAAGTGAGAGATTAACTTCAAAGTATCGTGGCACACCCAAATTATACTTGAAGTGTCATAAGGGTCAAAGATTAAAGCATTTTCAAAAACACTTTAAAGAGTTTACCTCTCGTACTCTTGGATTTTCTGTGTGCACTCCATTGAACCAAATATGATCGTTGACAATCCTCCTTGTCCGAATCCTAAGGCTTTTGCACTGTGTGCATGTACATGGTATCCTCTCGTCAATTCTTTTTTCTTTCTCTAAATCACGTGGAGGTACGATAATTTCCCTAGAATTCATAATTCCAATCAAATGTCATTGTAAGAATAAATTTGCAAAATTTATACACTCATATTCAAATAACAAATAAAGTGCAATTGATGTCAATATCAATAACAATATATACCTGTTGTTGCGATCATGAGATGAATCATTATCTGATGATGATGACATCGTCGATGACATATACACACTGTAGCCAACTACTCTATACCACATCATAAGTAATCATTATGAGACCGTATGTATTGAACAAATATAATAAAATGTTTTAAAGACATGGCAACATCTAATCCATGTATATTCTACTTATGCTTAATGTAAATCTAATATTCTGGTAACAATGCTATCAAGAAAATTGCTTGGGTGGGGCAACACATGACGACAAATCAAAATGAGGTCCATACTGACAAATGTTAGACATCAGTAGATAGTGCGCGCAGGCCTATCTCAACTAATTTAAAGATCACATAGTAGTCAATGTTCGAAGCTTTCAGTTTGAACTCTTGTCCAAGATGAGTGATGATCTCACTCAATCTTTCTTTCAAGATGAAATGATCAAAATCAAACAATCAGTCATATACTCAATTGATTCATTGCTCACTCAATCACTCATTTGATTAATTAATACTTGGCTCGAGTTGGTTAGGGATAAATTTCTTTGGATTGGCCTAGTGTGCCATGGTATCTCATGACGAGCAATATGCATTCGCCCTTTCTATCTATGGTTTCTTTGTATGCAAGATGATATTCCTCGAATCGAAAAGAAAAGGCAAGCAATTGGACAATGTCAATCAATCATATACTAGATAGCACACCATTGATCAACATCTTGATTACAATGCTAAATGATATTTCAACTAATTAATATGATTTCATATAAGGTTATATAGGTCACACACCAACAATTAAAAATATATATCATATAGGTCACATATCACTAAGGTCCTCAATATAACATAAATGCTTTTGATCATGAAACTAAATGACCCCATACAACAATTTAAGAGGCCACATGACAAAAGCAAAAAATTTCTATTTGACCATAAAATTATGTCATCAAATTATATCAAATCTATGACACCTAGATTATTAATAAACTAAATGTTTTATGACATCACCGATTTGACATCATATTATGTCATTAAATCTTAAAAAACTTGTCAAATTACTTGTTTGATAATAATATGTACTATTTCTTATCTCATGATTTTGGCTTGTATGTCAAATCTCAAGAAAAAATAAAATATTTAACAATATAAAACTAGTTTCCACAATTAAATACTACCATAATAATCTTTGAGTTGATTTTTTTATGTTCCATCATATTAAAAAATATATTTTTTGTAAAATCTTACAATAAAATATTCTCATAAGATCTAGAAAAGATTATGAGAATATTGAATGACATTTAAAGCATGCAAGCCCATGTGAAGGACCCTCTCACGTGTGAAGAGAGGGAACAAAAACTGCGTGGAACATCCACACGTGGATATCGCGTGGATTATCCACACGTGGATAACTTCTGCGTGGATAATCCACGCAAAACTTGAATGGCAATAAAACAGCATTTCCGCGAGATTTCAAGTTTTATAGGTTTTCCTAATCTAGGGTTTAGTGCTCTTGCTTGCTATTGCTCTTCCAAGCTCTATAGATCTTGTTTGCTTCCTTGCTAGTGATCTTGCTCTTGCTATTGCTTGCTCTATTGATCTTGCTTGGTATTACTCTTGCTTGTTCTTGCTTACTATTGATCTATTGCTTTCTTGTCATTGCTTACTCTTCTAATCTAATAGTCTTCACTACTCTTTCACTCCCATTCTCCACTACTTTCTAACTTTGAAAGTTTTTCTTTGCTACAATGTCTTCAATTGGAAGGTCAAGTGGGAGACCATCTAGGAGAAGAGCTCGTGAGGAGCCCAAAGAATATAATCAAGAGTGGTTTGAGAATCTATCTCCTCAACAAAGAGATAGAATCAAAAATCTTGTGTTATCTTTTTCGGGTGAATCATCCGAGAGAAGAGCTTCCAAAGATGCCCGTTTGCGTGATTTAGTTGCTTTATACTTTGGTAAAGATTACATGATCTATTGGTCCTCCTAATTGCTTGAAGACAAAAATAAAATAATACAGACCTTATATTCTGAATTCCCTCAATCCAATGCTTTTAGTAGGACTTGGGCCTTGAATACAATGTGCCTTTGGATTCAAAACAAAAGGCAATTGATGAGAAGAGCTGTGAGGAATCCCAAGAATCTCACGAAGCCTGGATGGTGCTCCAAAAGGGATTGGAGGAAGGTGAAAGAAGAATTGTTGCAAAACAATAACCAAAAGTATGAACAACAACGTAAGGCCACCATCGAGAAGCTCTTAAAACATGGCCAAATCACTTGGGATCGGGAGGAAGGGTCAATCTAGAGGCCCAATTTGTAAGTGCAATAGTTTTTACTATGATTCTATTTTTGTTGTAAGATTGTTAATGTTTTTTTATTGCTAAACTATATTGTATTGCTAAACTATTTTTTTTGTTGTTGAATGCAGCTTAGTGATTTTGGAAGACACATGACCGCCGCGGAGTACAAACAAGGTTACAATCATGGATATGCCGACCTTAAGGCTTTTATGGAATCTCATGGATTTTTTCCAATCATAAACTCTTAACCTTTATTGTTTTGTGATTGTTTACTTTGTGGTTTACAAGTAAGTTTAATCTTGATTTAAATGAATCTTTGATTCTATTTTGTAGAGAGGCTCTACAACTTTAAGCGTTCGTGATGTGGAAGAAAATGTAGAAATTTTTGAAGAGCAAAATGTGGAAGAGAACGTGAATGAGAGCGAAGGGGAGTTTGAAGATGTGGACACCAACGTACACCTACAAGATGAAGGAGGTGAGGAGGTAGGAAGTGATAATCAATAGAGGTTTTTAGATTAAATGTAAGGCCTTGTAGAAGGCAATGTAGGAAGGGAGAATTTATTCTCTCATATGTACTTTTTTTTAATCAATCAATATAATGTTTTGGCACCACATCATTCTTGCAAAACTTTTGAATGCATATATTTTTAATTCATGAATGCAAATGTATAGTCTATTGAATGCAAATGTACCTATTGATGTATTCAATGCAATGTATAGTCTATTTAATGCACATCTATGGAATGCAGATGTATTTATTGAAGAATTCAATGCAATGTTTCTATTTTACACATGATTTGCATACTAGAATGCATAATAGAAAGTAATGGAAAGCACAATGGAAACCACAATATAATGTATCAATAGATAACACATTAAGTTATCAACTAAATACAAATGAATCAAAATAAATGTGAATTTACCTTTACTATTGTATCTCCATTGCTTTTCCTTTTGCATGCACTTGATCTTTCAACCCTTTGCAATGAAAGCTCTTTTTTCATTTTTCATATCCAAGCCTACATCACAAACAAAAAAGATCTTAAAACTTATGATCACAAAACACATCATCCATCAATGAGCTAAAAACCCTAAACACTATCAATCTTCTCACTCACATTCATCCCCATCTCATCCTCACTCCCATCTATACTCTCTTTTTCTCTTTGACACAACAGAAAAAAGAAAGTCGATCTCTAGTTTAGGAGCGAACCACATATTGGTTTGCGCCAAATGTTTTTTTTTGGTCAAAAAAATTTGCGTGGATTATCCACGCGTGGATAATCCATGCGAAATCCAGAAACTTAATTATGTGGATACCGCGTGGATATAAAAAAAAATTTATCCACGCGGTATCCACGACCCCAGCTCTCTGGATTTCGCGTGCATTATCCACACGTGGATAATTATCCACATGATATCTACGCGGTATCCACGCGAAAGCCGAGCCTTTCTAAAAAAAAATTTACTATGGGGTGGATTATACACGCAAAATTAAAATTTCCATTTCTGACGCCGGTTGTCGGAGGTTTGCCCGGCTTCCGGTTGTCGGAGTTGGCGTGGATAATCCATGCGGTTTGAATTTCATGACATCCGACCGATCTGCTATCGGAAATGACACTTGCGTGGAACATCCACGCATGGATAATCCACGCACCCATATCCACACGTATATCCACGCCTATCCACGGCTATATCCACGCAAAAAACAATTTGCCCGCGCATCCTTTGTATTGTGTGTGGATATTTGCATGGATATTTGCTACATGTGTTCTTGTGATACCACCAGCCATTGCGCTCAACTCTCCCTAGCAACATCTCCTGGCCTAGAGATACATCCTGGCTCATGCACGTGCTCTCCATCCACCAACTCTCGGGTAGACTAAGTTAAAGGAAAGAGGGAAACCCCACCACTATATAGGCATAGCACAGTGGGTCCCATCAAGCACAGTCCTGTCGGTGGCACGTTACCACCTAGGATGGTGATGTGTGGCACTCTAACATGTCGATAATGCCAGACCTACGTTGTGCCCCTTGCAGGTTGTCCTTGAAGGGCGAACCGTTATGGTACATAACACATCAGCAAGAGATGATTGAAAGAAAGAGAGAGCAACTGAGTAACTTTGCAATATGGAACAAAGATTACAGGTTGTTTGGAATCGATGTAGTGTTATTTTTTGTTGTTGGATTGTTGATATTCGTTGCGGTACTCTTTATAGTGGACACTATGCGCAACATTTTTGGCTGAGTTGTGAACGTTCTGTTATGATGCGGTTGTGCATCGTTTTTTTTGTTTATCAGAACATCATGGATTGAATACTTTTTTATTATCAATTTGATATTTTCACTTCTTTAGTCAGTAGACTTTCTATTATTGGGAATGTTTGTGATTTAATGAAAAAAAAAAGTGGAAAAGAAGAAGAAAAGAAATTAGTATTGGAAATAATTTGCCAAAAAAAGGAAAAACTGTAGTTTTGTGAAGTTTTTGGAATTATTGTTTTACATTTTAAATGTTATTGTACATAATTACGGTGTTAGGAGTAATTTTAAGTTTTGCGGTGGTATGGTACGGTTTTGAGGGTTTTAGAGGAACGTGTTGAGTCTTTTAATAAAACGGTGGATAAAAAGAATAGGATGAATATATGTTAGGAGAGGAAGTTACTGTCACTATCATTAATATCTTTAAGATTACATTAAAAGAGGGTATATCAATGAGACTACTGGTACTGGCATTAATTAATCTTTTAGGAAAATAGTAGAATATGTGTCCTCTTTCCGGGGATGTGAGAGAAGCTCGTTAGTAACTATAAGTGTTTGGATAGATTAAAAGAAGAAAACTCTGTATTAAGGATATGACGTTGGATGAATGAAGTCATTTTTGGGAAGCACATTGAACATTACATATCAGTAAAATATTTTGCACTCATTCACGTTGCATTGCATGGAACGCCAATACCTTGGGGAATAATTTCTTATTCACAGTTCATGAAATGTTTGGAAAGCGAATAGAAGTATAGTGAATGGGGAGCACACATTAGAAAATTGTGCGACAGTTTCAGTGTTTTCACTGATCAAGAGGAGGCAGGGCTAGTTCAACATATTTCTGTTCAGGAGCCTACTTTGAGAAGTACCTTGTCATTGCCAGGTGATAAAGCATAAGACCAGTCCGATTCATTCAGTCCGGGACCGCAACAGGACATAGGGCTGCTGGAGGGACTGACATGAGATTCGGCTGGGACATAACAACAGGATGGGGACGCATATGGAGGACTGCCACACGACTTTACACCAGCAAGCAATTTAGTGTCGTACACTGTTGACCAACCTAAGGATGCTACAATATTGGCGGGGAACACGAAATATGTTGATGATGTGATCATCATAAATTTCTTGCAAGCTGCTAATATATTTTTCCCAAGATTTAAATCTGGGATAGATTTTGTAAGACAATATCTATCTTTGAAAGACCAGGCCGCATTTTGGCATACATTATATTTACAACAAACGGAGCAACTTAGGGTTGCGGAGGAGGAGGCGCCGAAAGTGTGCCAATATCAAGCACAAGTGCAAACATTCAAGACGAGACAAGGAGAAAAGAAGAGGATAACAATCTATTACGTGAACGGAATGCTCAGTATTTTGAGCGGATTACTCAACTACCAAAGGAGCTGTTTACAGCCCAAACATCCAAGGATGCTTATGAGTATGAAAAGGAGCTTCTGCAATCTCAACTCACTAGCACTACAGGGGGACCAGTTCGGATAGATAATGTTGGGCTAAAGGAATGGACCAAGACCATAGTGCGAACGAGAGTAGCTGACAAGATAGAGTAGTATGTGGAAGAGCAAGGATTTCTATGGGAGAAAAATTTGCAATTAGAAAAGAAGCTTGTAGAAAGGTAGGGGGTGTTACCTATTTCGGGGCAATGTAGTGGATGGCTATCGATCCAGAGGCGATAAAGGAGCAGGCTAATCTGCGACACTCCATGGCAGATTTGCAACGACTGTAGCAGCAGTTATCTGATATGGAGGTTCAGCTCCATGACAGAGACGATAAATGTAACAAACTTCTGGAGGAAGCCGAAATGCTACTAGTGAGCTGCTAGAAGGAAGGAACACAACACCATCAGGGGGAGTACGCCAAGGGCTGATAAAACTACACAACTGCAATAGCAAGCTGGGGGGTTTTAAACAGGAGATCAAACTTGGGTTCCCATACTGCGACAGCTTAGTGTTAAGCGGACAAGAAATGTTGGATTTCTATCCTCTCCATCCCTATTCTCTGTTAATCTAGATTCATTTAAGCTGTTCTAAATCCACTTGGGACACAAAAATACCAGCAGTTCCTTTAGCATATCGAAATACAAAAAGATAACAACCAAAAAAACACCTTTATCTTTAGTTTATGGGATGTATCTCATATTGCCTATTCAATTTGATGTGCCCACATATCGAATTCAGGAATTCAAAGGAGACATCTCCAATAAGGTAATAAATGAAAGACTTCACATGATATCGCTTTAGAATTGTTGAGACAAAAGGAACTAGCCTTTGAAAATGATTGCAACCAAACTTTCAAAACATATAATCACTTAAGGTTTATTGTAACATCCAATAATAAGGTGTTGAATGTCCAAAAATACTCAAAAAAAAGTTGAATAGCGCTGCTAGTTGATTTCTATAATCCATTACTATGGATGATATACATAAAATGGGAACATAAATATAGTGAATACTTTGAAGGTATGAAAGAATATATTCGTAGTCGTGAGAATCATTTGACACATACGATTTGGATCACAGCCAAAACCTTATATAATGTGCAGCTGTTATATGGAAGACTCGACTGCTGGTCACTTACGAAAAAGATGTACCCTCTTTACATATGCTCAATAAGAAAAGTTGCTGCATCAAGTGATTCTTCTAATGCAATTCATGTTATAACTTTGTTCACATACAAACTGAAGCACCTGGGACATCGACAAGCAAAGATGTACCCCAAAAAAACAATTAATGATCGATGCTGGTCATTTTTTTTTTCAGCATCGAGTGCGAATTTTTGTATAGATTACAACAACGATGTTGTATCCATTTGTGCAGCCCCAAATTTTCATATGAAAACTTTAATAGATTTTTGGAAGGAGCACATTACAACAATTCATATACATTTGGAGGACCTGCTCAATCTGAGGATGAAGCCATGTGATAACAAGGCATGATCTAGTTGCCTCTTATTTCGATCTACATAATGCAAAATAGTTATTTCTTGTGATAGTTTATTTGTTGTTTTAAAAAGATTGAGCTTAGAATAGAATAAGTGTATTCTGATACCAGATCGAAGATCAAATCGATCCATGGTCAAACTTCATTTTGACCCAGAGTCCATATGTTATTCCGATCCTTGTCAAAGGTGGTTATGGAACTTAATACGGTTATTTCATATTTAGAACACGAGGCTATATAAAGAGCATTTGTTCTCGCATATTTCTTTGAAATGGAATGAAGTGAAGTTAGTGAGTTAGTCTATTTTCAAGATGACCAACGGAGATTCCCTACAGAGTCACGTCAACCAGTTCAAGAACCTGCTGAAGCAAATGGCCACTGTTGGATATGTCATAGATGATCAAGATGCAGTAATGACACTGCTTTCAAGCTTGCCAAGCTCATACGAGTGTTGGGTGATGATCATCACGACACACCCTAAACTGACTCTTTCAAGTGTCATGACAATGTTGTTGCAGGTAGAGACTGCGACACTCCATGGTAGATTTGAAATGACAGTAGTCACGCAGTTATCTGATATGGAGGTTCAGCTCCATGATAGAGATGATAAATGTAACAAACTTTAGGAGGAAACCGAAATGCTAATAGTGAGCTGCTCGAAGCAAGGAACACACTACCATCAGGGGGACTACGCCAAGGGCTGATAGAACTACACAACCACAACAGCAAAATGGGGGATTTTAAATAGGAGATCAAACTTGGGTTCTCATAACGCGGCAACCTAGTGTTAAGCATACAAGAACTGTTGGATTTCTATCCTCTCCATCCCTATTCATTAAGTGGTTCTAAGTCCACATGGGACACAAAAATACCAGCGGTTATTTCGGTATATCAAAATACGAAAAGATAACAACCAAGAAAACACCCTTATCTTTAGTATATGGGATGTATCTCATATTGCCTATTCAATTTGATGTGCCCATATATCGAATTCAGGAATTCAAAGGAGACATCTCCAATAAGGTAATAAATGAAAGACTTCACATGATATCACTTTAGAATATTTGAGACAAAAGGATCCGGCCTTTTTAAATAATTGTAGCCAAACCTTCAGAATAATCATTACTTAAGGTTTATTGTAACATCCAATGATAAGATGTTGAATGTCCAAAAATACTCATAGAAAAGTTAAATAGAGCTGCTAGTTTATTTCTATTATCCATTACTATAGATGATATACATAAAATGGGAAGATAAATATAGTGAGTACTTTGAAGGTTTGAAAGAATATATTCGTAGTTGTGAGAATCATTTGACACATACGATTTGGATCGCTTATAAAAGAGATGATGTGGTTAAATATATAGCCAAAACCTTATATGATGTGCAACTGTTATATGGAAGACTCGAGTATTGGTCACTTACGAAAAAGATGTACCCTCAAGAAGAAAAGTTATGCTGCATCAAGTGATTCTTCTGATGCAATTCATGTTATAACTTTGTTCACATACAAACTGAAGCAGCTGGGACATTGACAAGCAAAGATGTACCCCAAAAAAACAATTAATGATCGATGCAACAATAGAGACTGGTCATTTGTTTTTCAACGTCGAGTGCGAATTCTTGTATGCGCAGTCCCAAATTTTCATATTCAAACTTTAATAGATTTTTGGAAGGAGCACAATACAACAATTCATCTACATTTGGGGGACCTGCTCAATCTGAGGATGAGGACATGTGATAACATGGCATGATCTAGTTGCCTCTTATTTTGATCTACATAATGCAAAATAGTTATTTCTTATGGTAGTTTGTTTGTTGTTTTAAAAAGGATGAGCTTAGAATAGATTAAGTGTATTCTGATACTAGATCGAAGATCAAATCGATCCATGGTCGATTTTCATTTTGACCCAGAGTCCATATGTTATTATGATCCTTTTCAAAAGTGATTATGGAACTTAAGATGGCTATTTCATATTTAGAATAGCTACGAGGCTATATAAAGAGCATTTGTTCTCGCATATTTCTTTGAAATGGAATGAAGTGAAGTTAGTGAGTTAGTATATTTTCATTCTCAAGTCACTGATAGTTATTACTATCGCTTAGACTAATATCCACCTGGATTTCCAAGGGAAAGCCAGTCCTATCATGGACAATCTTGATGGAGCCAATTACCATCTATAGAAATTTAAGATGAGAACTGTGCTAATGGCTAAAGAATTGTATGACGTTGTTATAGGTGCAGAGGTAAGAAACGAAGCTGATGATGCTGCAGAAGCACAGTTCTTGATGGAAGCTGAAGGATGGCAAAGCCTTTGTGCTGATCATCCTCAATATATCAGACACTCAAATCAGCCATGTGTATGAAGCTCAGATCTCCAAGGAAGTCTGGGACATCTTGAACACTCTGTACGATGTGCGTGACGTAGCTTCCAAGCTACATCTAAGAAAGAACATTTTCTCCCTCAAGATGACCAATGGAGATTCCCTACAAAATCACATCAACCAATTCAAGAACCTACTACATCAAATGGCCACTTTCGAATCTATGATAGATGATCAAGATGTAGTAATGACACTGATTTCAAACTTGCCAATGACGACTACCTTCTGGAAGCCATCATTGAGCCTTCAATCCACGCTGCTACCTAGCTACTGAACAACTTCCTAATGGTTTGCAACCTCAAGAAAGACCGCATCACATCATAGATCCTCCATAGGATAGTGGAATCCCACACCAAGTTAGCCAAAGCCCCTCTTGAACGATATAATTGGTTCAAGGTTGTTTCTGGTGAGCTCAAACGAGCTATTAAGGCCAATACTAAGCAGCAGTTTGCTGCTGGTTCTTTATTGTCCCTTTTAGCCGCTTCTCATTTAGAAAAAAGAATCCATGGCTTCCACCTGGATTCTGTGCTTTTGGTCTATGAAGAAACACCGACAGAGTCATCTCACCAGGCTTCGAGTTCTCGTAGTCGTCGTCATCCACGCAGCGAGATCGTTATTCTCGACTTGCCTTCCACGTCATGACGTCGCACTAGGCATACCTCGTCAGCTGCGCTTCCACCCCCTGCTGTTGTTCGCACTGAACTTCCCATTTCCCTAGCCTCTGATGCTTCTCTCGCCTCTGCTTCCATCCAAGGATAGTCTGTGACCATTGGACCTACCATTCCCATCACAGCTGCCCAGGCCCCCTCACCTCCACACACCGAAGCCACCTCACCAAACACACAGTTCTTCATGGATATGTTCGATGATTCTAACCCCCTTGGGGCCACTGAAATTTTTGAAATGCCCCAGAGCCCTACGTCCTTTGAACTCCAATCCCCTGGAAGAGGATTCGAACATATCCATGAATCTACTATTGGTGTTGAAGATGTCAGCCAGCAACCTCATACGAAAGACAGTCCAGCCGCACTTCGGGTTGACAAAGCTGTAAAATCACCAAAACAGTTTGACGCCATAGTGCCTAAAGGGTTTGAAGAGGAAGACCTTTTGAAGAAGAAGACATAGTGGCACCTATTCCACGCCAACCAAGGACAGCTCCATCAAGTCCTGCTGCTGCTATCGCCTCCACAACCGTCGATCCTGATGATGCTCTAGGTTTGGTTTCAAGCCTTGCGCAAGTGATCCAGTCGATGATGGATAAGAAGAAGGAAATGGAGCAGAGAATCTCTGATCTGGGGTCTGAAAACACTCTAAACAGCCAGAAACTTGTGCAGCTGGATCGAGAGTTGAAGATTGCCAAACAACACGAAGACAAGGCTGAAGCCGAAAAGAAGATGGCCCAGCAACAAGCTGATCGCTTGGAAGACTACATCAGCTCCCTGCAAAACGCCCTGACAACCGCACAAGATCAGGTGGATAAGGCCGTGCAGGATGCAAAGCAACAGGTGCAGCTGCTGAAGGGGCAATTACAGATGGCTGAACAAGATCGCACGCGGCTTCAAGGTGAATTGGATGTGACCACCCTTGAGCGTGATGTGTATCTTCAAACACAAATACCATATCATCCGGTCACACCGACGGAGATTGCGTATTTGTTCAAGAAAGTGGAGACATACAAAGTGGCCCTTCAGAGATTTCAAGGCCGCTTTGACAGGTTCAAAGGAGCAGCTTCAACCGAGCTGGCAAAGGCTAAAGAGACCATCACCGCCTATGAAAAAGCAGCCGCTCGAGTGTTGGAAGCCGGACCACAAATCCCCGTACCGGTCATGCTGCAATTCTCCCCTCCGCGCCAAGAAGACGTACCAATGGATATAGGGGTTGATTCGAGCATGGACCAGGGGGGGAGCTCCAGATATAGCAGACCAACCGCTAACCATACCGGCAGTACAAGCGGGTCCATCTTCATCAAGGACAACACCTCTACTCAGAAGGCCCATCAACGTCGAGGACCAGATCCAGACCTTCTTAAAGCAACATCCACATGAGTCCTCGCATGGTGGATGGGTTCTGAAGTTTAAGACCTCCGAGATCTAGGCCGGCAAAGAGTTGGACAAAATAAGTGCATTGGGAGAGCAATCGGCATGGAGAATTACGGTTTTTGAGAAAACTCCGGAATCAATTAGGAGTCACGTCGCCAGCCCTCGCCAATTGCGGGTAGATCCCTATTACGTGCCAATGCCGCAAAGAAATAAATGGAAAGATTTGGGATTGACTATGGATAAGATCACCATCCATACGCCCAATTGGCCAATCATCCATTAGCCTTACAGCTGGACATCTCAGTGGATTTCCACCGCACCTTACAAGCCTATCAACGAGAGTATGTCCACTCTCCAGACCCAACGGTGCGACAATCGGCAATGTTTGCTAAAGATGTAACTCTGTTGGCGTCAGTGGCAACCATATGGGACGATTGTCTCCCTCCTCTAGCATTCGATCCAAATAAGCCAATGGCCTCAGAGCAAATCAAAGATCAGTTGTCGGTTGCTCGTTTATATTTTTGTGCGACAATGATGGGAGGCTCCTGGGAATCACGCTTCACATCATGGACAACCTCCAAGTGGATTGTCGGAGCCCACCATTGTTTCATGCCACACAATTTGGATTTTAATACTGCACGTCTCGATTTTATGGAGAAGGTACAGCATCATTTAATCAAGATTTGGCGCGAAGCCAGTAAAACTTCCCAATAACTGCATATTGCAGGTGTTGTGGGACCGCCACCAGTTTTGGTGGGGGATACTGTTGGAGGGTTTGCGGATCCCAAGGCAACCCTAACCCTAGTTAATAAGTGAGAGAGATTTGGCACCCTGCGTGTGTAAGTCCAACCCAATGATCACATAGTTATTTGATAAATTAGAAAGTCAATAAAAGGACTTTAGGTCTTTTTTTGTGACTTTTAATGTCGCAGGGCCTGAATGTCAAGTTAGTGAATAAAGTTGGCTTTTCCTCCAATTTTGATGGTTCCCACACTTTTTTAGATTTGAATAAAAAGAGAGGCAAGACTGGACCAATAGGATTCAGAGGCCAGGGTCCTCCTCTCTACTATAAGAAGGGACCAACTCGAGTTGCTCCTCATGTTCATTTCCTCATTTCAATAAAGTAGGGTGGTTCTCTTCATAAATGGATTGATGAATGTCTTTGCTCTCTATCACTTTTCCTCCATCTCTCATGCTTATTTGGATTTTGCTAATTGTTGGATCTGAGTGTTATTGGGATTGTATGTTATTATACTTTTCATGAGAGAGAAAGGGAGAGAGAGAAAGAGTAAGCTATCTCTGTTGTGGATGTGTAGTGTTAAGGGATTGTAAGTGTTAAGGAATGTGTAGTGTTAAAGAGTAGGGTTAATGGATGTAGAGATAGATGTGAATCCTCCATTCATGTTGAAATCTGAACTAAACTATCGCTCTCATGGGAACGAACCTACGCGTGACAACTAACTCCGTCTCTTTGATGCTAGATTGACTAGATCTTGGATTCAGGTTAGGCAAGGAAAGAAACCCACTACACTTATGAATAACTACCAATGCACGAGTCGTTCATGACTAGAGCAAAGGCCGAGTCACTTTTGGAAATCGTGACAGTTCTGTCACCATTGCATCCATGACGAAGGGTCCTCGACCACCAATTCAGTATTTGAACCATACCAGTCCAGCCACGAAAAAGGTCATTATGTTAAATCTACTGATATCATAAACTGGAGTCACAGTCTAGCTACCATTGATTGTGTGAATGTCGATTACTATGTTCAACATCAAGATAATTGTACCTCTCCACTCCCGATCGATCACGACCAATTACCTGATCTTGATACACCTATCATCAATATCAATTTTATTGATATCTTTCCACACCATGATGAGTTACTAAATGTTGCATGGCTACCTACTAATGAATCAGGTCGATGACGAGAATGTCTTATGAATTCAGAATTGCCCAGAAGATTTGGACATTTCTGATATTCAGATCCTCAATTACATGGAGGCACTTCCACTTAGGGCCTATTTGCAACATGCTTCCAAGGTGGAACCAGTTGCCAAGGTTGCAATTGAAAAGCCTGAGGCAAAATTCTACCGTCCCAAACGCCCACACTATCCATGGGATCTCTGTGAGGAGGAGACCATCTTTCGAATTGATGACGAGATCCTCCATGATGTACCAACCATCCCTCATCCACACACCTCTCCACCACCAAAGCCTTAACCACGTGGTCATACTATGAAAGAGAAAATGAAAAAACCGCTTCAAATTCAACCGCCTGGTGACCTCACACTTGTTAGGGAAGTTCCTGAGATTGCCTTTGTTGACAAGATGCCTAAATGCAAGATAACATCCAAGCATGGATCGGAAACATGCTAAAAAATGAAAATTGGCGTAGCTCCTTGACAATTGTGACGAAATTGTATCAGGTATATCCTATTCACCTTCAAACCTAGATCCAAGCTCAATCAAGCATGAAAGGAAGAAGAGGATTAACTTGTTGTCACGCAGAGATTCGTTTCCATGAGAGTGATATCATAGTTCATAATCAAGCATATGCTCATGATCCCCATCTAACATTAACCATTAATACTATGATCCATTAACACTAGCAATTAACACTACCCAAGCAATGATAGATCTTACTCTTCTCTCTCTCTCTCTCTCTTCCTCTCTAAGCATAGGTTAGCAAGTAGCATGCGAAGACATTCTATGCTAAGCATAGATGGGACTAGAGGGCGCGAGTGACGACCTATGGTGAGCATAGGTTAGAAGAGGACTAGAGATGCAACCTATGCTCACCATAGGTCGAAACAGGGAAAGAATAAAAACATCTCGCCGGCTTCCTATGTTGAACATAGGTTGTCACCAAACCTAAACCTAACCCTAAACCTACTCTTGGGTCACAGAGAGAGGTTTCCCAAAAGTGGACCAAGGAGAGCCAGTGGCATCCTAGATCTTGTCCACAGTGGTCTATGTAGACAATATGATGGAGACCCATGTTTTTCAAATTTATTAATTTTTTTGAAAAGTATCCAATTTAAAAATGCTTCAAGTAAATATATTGTAATCTTAAAAAAATATTGTATTTTGCAAGAAAATAATTCAAGCTACAAAAATTTGGTCAATAGATTTTCATAAATAACTTAAAATTAGCTTATATGAAATAATAACACTATTCAAAATAAAATCATTACATACACAACCACAAAAATAATTAAAAAATATTTTTGGCTTACTTAAAACAAAAGTTATAGTTTTTATTTTTGGAATTCTAAAAGTTTTTTAAATTACATTTCTTCTATCGAAAAAAATAGTTTTTAAATTATGATAAAAATTTTAATCAAAATTTTTAAAGTTTTAAATTTTTTATAATCTTTACTTATACCTATGTAAGTTCATTGAATATTTAAACATTAAATAAATGCAAATAAAATTACTATACGATAATCGATATTGAATGATTTGTGAAAATATTTAAATCACCCTAAAAAAAATCTTTTCATTTCTTTAAATTCCTAGCAATATTTTTTTTACAAAAAATATTATAAAAATACATCCAAAATTAAAATGTTATAAACTTGACAAATCATTATTAGTTTCAGTAATGATTATTAATGTTAAAATTTTTAAAATATTTCAAATTCTTAATTTTAAATCATTCAAAAACAAATTTAAGAACATTAAATCGATCAAAAAGATTTCAAAACACAATACATCAAAAAATATAAACGCAATTATTTTTTGAAACAAAAGAGAATTTTTTATTCCCAAAAATCATCCAGGTCATTAACATCTTTTTCTTTTTCTTCAGTAGCCACTATAGTTTCAAGTGGCACCTCTTCTACAGTGTCCTTGACTATCGTAACCACATTATAATCTTGAACCAAAACATCGGCAAATTTTCTTGTGTCGCCTACTTTTCTGCTAGTAGGAGACTGAGGTTCCTTGGACAAGGGAATTACTGAATCCCGTTATCTAAACTCTTTTCCACCTCAAATAGTTCATCTAGCAACTGAAAGATATTTCATTCTCATTTTTACGAAATCAACTAAATTAGAATCTAAATCTACTGTCGCAACATGTCTACCTTTCTGAACAGCACATGCGCTCGTAGTGTCGCTACTGCGAAATAAATCCAATACCCAATCTGCTGGGTGTGAAAAAATATCAATTAAATGGTTAATTAATTGTCGTGGCTTTTGGTAGAGACAAGCCATGGAACCCGTCATTGGATCCTTTAGTTTTTTGGTCATGGTTGGATATTGAAACAAGTTTTCAAAACTTGTCAGTCCGAAAGTGTTGTTATGAAGCATTGAGCGTTTGTCGTTCAAAGAATAATAACCGATGGTTATGTATTCTATTTCATTGTGCTCCTCCCGAGTTTCTGACATTGGGCTTGTACCTGACATGGAACATTACAAGTAAAATAAATAAAAAAATTTAACTTTAAAATAAAAATTTTTAAATATAATTATGAATTAATAATTCAGGAATTTAAAAACTTACCATATATCATGTTCTATTCCCGCATTATAGAAAGTTAGTAGAGCTTTCTGTATTGAAGTTGACTGCCAAGAAGAATGAAAAATAATAACTCTCCAAATTGGAGAAGTTGTGACTTCAAGAAAACTCTTTATAAAACTATGGATTTCAATGAATTTGAAGGGGGAATCGTCATTTAATGATTCCTTCATCTGAAATCCATATGGTATATTAGCAATGCAGAGTGTATAAGGTCTTTTTTTTTTTTAATTGAAATTTCTCTGCAATCACCCTCATCAACCAAGTAAAAGCATGGTTGATCATCGACACTTTTGGAAAGGTAGGTCTCTAATGGATCCTCCTCCGCAATGGTCTCACCTCGTGCTAATCTCTCATTATCCCCTACTTTTGCCTTCAAAATATGTCTCTTGAATTGCTCTAATATAAAATAGAATAGGAGACTTAACTTATCAAAAAATAATAATTAAATAAAGAAAAAGCTATGCTTAGCATAGGAGACATAGAATATAGAAAAGAAACAATTAATAAGCACCTATGCTAAGCATGGGTGAAATGAATACCATGTCTCTAAACAAAATCAGAAATTGACTCAAACATTCATTTCGGCTGCTCAGAGGATAAAGCCTCTAGCACTCATCGAAATCTTGACAATTTAACCCTGTCACAAGGGATTCTTGAACTTTCATAAATAATTTATGCTTGCATTTAAAAAGTATAATTGTTAAAAATCCAACAAAATCATGAAAATCAATTCATTACAAAAAGTAGCATGAAAATAAATATTTAGATTATGACTATTACCTTTGAAATTCTTTTCCCATTTCGGCCAAAGAAAGTTGACATCGGCAATTCTAGAAAGAACACTTATTATTAGCTCTGAAGAGCTAATCCCTTGCATGTTCTTCCACTCTCATATTCCCATTTCTGTAGGGATTGGCTTCAAAGTTTGAGTGTTGGCAACTTTTTTCTTTGACTTTGGGGCACCTTGAGCAGGTTGGCCTTTTATTTGAAAAGTTTTCCATTTGTCAAAAACTTTATCGACAAGAACCCACACCTAAAATAAACAAATAACAAAAAAATTGATAAGGAAATTAGGTAGTATTAAAATTGAGCTCAAAATTTTAGTCTAATAAAAACAATTTAAAAGGATTATAATATATATTATGACCAGAGCATTCCATGACGAGCATAGAAAAAAAAATTACTTGGCCACTACGAAAAGCAAGCTGAAAAAAATTATCATATTTTGTAAGGCTCTACATAGGATTTTTTGAATCAAAAGACAAGGATGCCTTCACATCTCCTGCTTTGGAGACTCTCATGTATTCTTTGTGAAAGAATCGGATTCTTTGAATGACGGTCATTTTCATCTGATAATCTTGATCAATGTTATGGTCCCAAGCCAATAATTTTGCTTCTTCCATTGTCAGGCCAGCAAATGCAATTGCACAATAAAGAAAAATGACAATTTGCAACATCGTTGCATTCGCTGGGATCAACCAAAACAACAAAAGGAGTAATTATGGCATGTGTATGATCTTTAAATTTTTTTGGTTCTCTTACTTCCATTGGCATGTCTCATGTTATTGGGTCTACAGGTGGCCTATCACACTGATTGATATCTAAAATGAAAGTTGTTTCTTTAATTTTTTTTGTTTTATGAATATCTTCCCTTAATTTAGCAAGCTCAGAGGTATCTTGCAAGGGGCGGATGGAGAGACCAGGTAAGGACATTGACGGTTCAGTCGCAGCTTTCTTGCTTTCAGCAGACAGAATGGACTTGTGGCAATGTGTAGTCATGGTCTTTGGGCGTGACTTGGGTCTAGTGGGAGAGGACTTAGAAATATTATGAGATCCTTTTTTTTTGGGATGAGGGACCGCTACAGTATCATCCTCAACGTTTTCAGAGGCTGGCTTTGTGACCTGAGCAGTGGTAGAAGCAGGCTTGCGAGGTCCAACAGATACATCTTTTGACCTCCATAATGAGTAGACCGGATCTTTCTTCGGGCTTTGGACAGAAACCAAAAACAAATTTAAAATATAATGAGTAAAGGCATTTGTACTGGCTATTCTCACAACACATGATAACTCAATTTACAAAAATGTTTTTACTTAAAAGTTCTTAAAATTTTATATTTAGTAACCGCTATGCTAAGCATGGAACAAAAGTAAACAAATATGAAAAAAAATATGTTTTATAATTACACACGAAAGTAACAAGAGCTTTATCAGAATAGGCTTTGATGGCCTCGCCTTGGCAAAGTCCAATCTTTATCATAGTCTCGTTCAGAATGAAGATAGAACGAGACTTATCTGGTTGATTAGCAAGCAATCTTCCTTGAATTTTAAACTATGAGTCTCTCCTGACAGACTTCTCAGCTAAATGAATAAAAAGCTCAGACAACTTTGTGTTGTTGATCCCTCTGGTGAAGTAGTACAAGAATTTCTTCTTATCTTTCAGTGGAATATCTTGAGGTTTATCCGAAATTTTAAAAGAAATCCTCAACATTTTGAAGATTATCAAAGACAATCGAGAATCTGCAGAGGAAAAGATTCTTTAGGAAAATTTCAAACATTACCTAAATGAAAATATCGAAAACTTTAAATAGACAAGCAGTTTTTGTGAAAAATCTCTAAAAATCATAACAAAAAATCCAACACATTTTCCTACTAAAACATCTGAAAAGTTTCACTTTTCTCACACTAAGCCTTGTAAAACAAAAAAAATACGAGTAACGACCTATGCTGAGCATGGGTTGTGTTCGGGTCATGTGTAACAACCTATGCTCTGCATAGGATATCGACGTGATGTTTCTATTCTTATCACCTGTCGATCTATGCTTAGCATAGGTTGCATCAATATTTAGTAATGCAATAATTTAGTACTCATGCTAAGCATAGAACAAAGTTAAAAAATGACCAGAATCTTACCGTCAAGAAATGTGTGCACGAGAACGTATGCAAGATACTATAGAAATCTGTGACTTTGTCGCAGCGAGAGCTCTGGCAGCATGTGTGCTTCTGAATTCACAGATGAGGTGAGTTATGCTTGGACTACGGTCCTTAAATAATTTCTTTTCCAGACCGGGCCTCACGCCGATTTGGAGCATGAGACTCAACTCACTTCTCGCCGACTTCGAGCTTGCATCGGGACCGAGGCGCCGCGACTCACCTCACCTCACGCCGACCTTGAGCCTCAGCCGGGACTGTCCAAACCTAACCCTAACCCTAAACCTACTCTTGGGTCAACCCTAACCCTAAGGCCTGGTAGCCGCTAGAAATTTCAATGAACCAATTACTTTCTAGGCTTGTTGCTCATTTGCATATAGTTGTCTTTCTTGTTTACGTCTATTGAGGTTTGCATAGCTTTTTATTTGTTCTATGACCAACATATGTTGTAGTTAAGTTTGTGGAGCACATTTAGTTTTATGTGTGAACTATTTTAACGGGTCTATGCTTAGCATAAGTACATAGTTAAAAAAAAAATTAAGGTTACGATGTCAAGTAGTTCTTCCTCTTCTATTCCAGTAGTTGTAACTCAATACGTTGCAACAAGTGCGTCATCTTCATCTGATATTCCCAATGAGAGTTTTTTTTAATAAAGCCACTCCTAATTCTCAACATGTTTTCATAAATGATGTGGCATCATCATCATTTACCCATTCATCTTCTGAAATTCCTCATGCAAGTACTTTTCAAGAAATGACGTTTGTAACTCAACTTGTGTCAAATCTTTCGACCTCGTCCTCCTCCTCAAATACAGGCTCTGCACAATTAGAACAGTGTTGAATCATTGAGTGATGAATCAAAAGCTTCAATTCACTCAGTTACTGATTATAGTAAATCAACAGATCCGCATAAGTCTGTTGAGTCGCGACATTCAAGATTTTCTCATGTTCGTAGGAAACCTTCTCAAAGTGATTTTCGTCGTGTTAAATCTAAAAGGGCTATATTCACTGAAAATTTAGAGCCTTTTGAGGGTCCAGAACATTCCGAGATTGGAGCCAGAATTCCGAGTCATGAAATTCCAACACCTCCTCAACCAGTTCAAGCACCTACTAGTGTCACAAGTTCAATTTATAGATCAGACTCCAAACAAAAAGAAAAATACAAGAGAGGCTTCAGATCCTCACCTGATTTAACGAATCGTCAAAAACAGTTGATTACAAAATCTGAAATTCGAAAGGCGCAGAATATTATTTGCTGCTCATCATGTTGTTTCCAAAGCTAAGTATCAGAGAAATTGAAGAATTAAAATCAAACTTTTTTTTTACGAAGTAAGGATGAGAGAATTACTATTTGTGTGCAACAGTGAGGCCAGACAAAAACTCATTTTTGTATTTTTTAAATGCTTTGGAGGTTTGTTGCAAAGTTTACAAGTTCAGGCAATCGGAAACTCACGGCTTCAACGAATGCATGCATGACTTCAGAAAGACCCAACATCACGGGAATACTTACAGGGTCAAACTGTTTCTCCAGATGCTTTAAATACAACTGCTTGGCTAAAGCATTTCATAGATGTGCATAGAGAAAAATTGCCTAATTCCTTATATTTTTACTTGTCGGATAATTTTACAAAATTAGAAATATTTTTGATATACAAAGAGTTTGCCAAAACAAAAAATGTTTCCCATTTGAGAATATCTAGACCTTGTTATTGATGGCATGGATCAGAAGAAAATAATGTTGCCTCATTTTGTGAGAGTGCCCAAAAATTTGAACGAGACAGATTTTATTCAGGTTCATCTCGTTGGAGCACTTCTGTTTAATGGCACTTTGGAGTCCACGGTCTTTTTTAATTATCCCAATGTTTGAAATGATCCAAATTTGACGATCACCATTGTACATAAGATAATTTGCGAATTTGGTGAAAAACTTTTAGAAATACTTTATTTGCAGCTTGACAACACTGCTAGGGAAAATAATAACCAAACTATTTTGGCATACTTGTCCATGCTAATGTAAAAATAGGATCTTTGTTGGTAGGACATACCCACGATCAAATTGATCAAATGTTTAGTTGCTTTTCTAAGAGGTTGGGACGCAAGAAAGCATTTTCTTTACCAATGCTTCAAAGCATTGTTGAGGAATCGTATGTGCCAAAGCCAAACGTGTCATTAATCAGACACACATATGATTTTCATGATTATGTTAAGGCGTCCAATGAAACAGAACGATGCGTAGCTAATATTAATGATATTAGCTTTCAACACCAGTTTAAAATCAAATGTAGCGAATTAGGAATTGTATTATTATGGGGAAAACTATTTTCAAATTCAGTTTCATGGCTACCTCTTGAAGGAGTTTAATTTTTGCTTAACATTCCATTGACTCAAATCAAGCTTGTTGTGTTGTCTCCCTTAAAGTCCTTGCTAGAAGAACAAAAGGCGCAAAGAGAACATCGTGAGATTGATCCATTTGTCTCATTAAATTTTTTGGAATTAAGTACTCATGCAGCTTATCATTTTCTTGATGAGTTTGATCACCATTGGTGGATGGACTTTTTCGAGGAACAAAAAATCAGTTTGCTCAATCTCGAACATACATCAACAACTAAAGAATTTCATTGGTCTCATAAATTAGGAACATCAATTACAACTGTCGAACCTTCAAATCTTCCTCGAGATAATGATTTCTTGCAGCTTGTGCAAGGTGAGGAACGTGAAATTTATGTGGGCTCAAAAGTGAGACAAATAACTTTATTTTTGTTGTTTTTTTTTTTCTTTTGTATTATCACACACATTGTGAGAAATTTCAACTAGTTTTGCTATTTTGGTCATATTTGTATATTTGACAATTGAGGTTAATTTTCTATTAGACTTAGAGTTTGACTTTTCAAAGTTATATTAGTCTAAAAGCATTTGAATAAACATTTTTGAAAGAGTGGGGAAGTGTAGTATACGAGTTTTAGAGATTCAAGTTTGAATGTGGAGACATTTGAATCTAGTCCACATTAATGCAATGGTTTTTGCTATGGAAGGAAACCAAACTCATTAATGAGTCATGGACCTGTTATATATATTGTACACTCATGGGAAGAGACACATTCTCTCTCTCTTATCTCACTTCATGCTTATACATGAGTTCTCTTGGGTTCATCTATCCATTGGTGTACTATATTTGTGATATCTTGCAATCTTGTGCGTAGAATGCTCATTTTATGTTACTTTCAGATTCACATGTGTGAAATACACTAGCTTACTATTTTTGTATGGGCATCAACTTCATCATATCATATGTTTGATTTTTTATCAGGTTCTTATTGAGTTTGCATCTCTTTCATATAGTAGATGTTGATTTTTCTACATTGGCAACATTAGTAGAGCTGATTTCTTTCTAACCAAAGATCAAGTTATCGAATTGGATCTTAATTGATCTGAATTTCTTCACATTGTATCAGAGCTTGTGTTGTAGGTTTTGAAAGGATCAAGCACATCTATCAAGGATGTGGAAGAGATATCAATGTTAGAGCATGTTAGATTGACTTCTACCCAAAAATCAAGTTTCTTGCATATGTAGGTTGGAGCTTTTGTATATTAAAACTCAATTTAGATCAATGAACTTGAGAAATTTCTATTCCACACCATACTTTCTGGAAATAGACAATTTTTGATGCACTAGAAAGTTTCACTAGAGGCTACAAGATTCTATTCTATATCAAGTTTTCAGCAATTGCATGTAGAAGTTGAAATATTCAATTTTTTGTGATTTTGTCAAAACTCTAATTTTTATTGGATCTCTAATTTGTGAGGTTACTGAACTTTATTAGAGTGTGTTTCAATCTTAGAAAGTGGCAAGAGTCATTAGATTGAGGATAGATCATAGGTTGATCAAGATTTCTACATTCTATGTGTTGATTTGTTATATATAAGTGCTAGAAGAGAATTGAGAGGTTCCATATCTTTGTGATTTCTTTTTGGAAATATTTGTTGTATTTCAAAAGAGTGTTTTGTGCATTGAAACAGGTTGAAAGTGAAGGATCAGGTCATTGCAACATGGCTACATCAAGTGGATACATGTTGGAAGGCAATGATAGGCTTACCTCAAGCAACTATACATTGTGGAAAGTGGATGGAATCACTTCTTGAGATGAATGAGAGCACAACGCCAACAACAAGCACAACAGCAAAATAATATCAAATCAGCTGACCCCCAGGGATTCCACTTGATGACTTCCACATTATTAAAAGATTACCCAGACCCACAAGTCGAAAAAGACAATACAATGAATTTCGAGATGAGTTTTTGCGAGAGAAAGAACATCTGAAAAGTCTATTATCAGCTCAAATCCCTAAAAAGGAGCAATCCCTACAGGGACTTGAAGTATTTTCTGACCCCTTGCAAGCTCAACTCACCATGCCATTCCATAGCGCAATAAACTCCTTCACTGGGCTTCAATGTTATATCCATCGAAGTTTTCAGCTGCCTACTATTCCTGATGAACAACAAAAAACAGAAGAGATTCCTGAAATTTCCCAGATTCCTATGAATCTACTGAATATAGGTGCTGTTAAGGGGACTAGCATCACCTACCTTTGTCCTATAAAGATTATCCCTCAGTATCTGCTATTCTAGATAGCGGATCGGACGTTAATATAATGGCTTTGTCCTTGGCAAAGTCATGGGGCTTCCATACCCTCGATCAACCACAATATAAACTTCGCATGGCTGATCAACGAGTTACCGACCCTGCAAAAGTTCGAATAGCAGGTGTCAAATTTGTGATAGATTGTGTTATCTTAGATTTACCAGAAGATGCCAATACATATAAACTCTTTCTTGGTACACCCTGGTTCCAGATGGCAGGTGTTGTCCAAGATTGGAAGCATAGCAAAATTACCTTTGGCAACCACGATAAACGAGTCACAGTTGACTCAACAGGCCATGTCAAGCCTGCCAAGGTATACGATGATTGGTCATCCACAACATATGATGAATCAGATAGTGTCCCGATCCAACCAAAAGGCCACTATACAAGATCCACGGACATAATTAATTGGGGTCAAGCATTAGCCATTGTGGATTGTGCTGATTCCCATCGATGTCGTATCGAAACTATTGTAGAAGATGTGGATATTTTCCCATCGTCTACAGACATTGACACACCCATCATCCCACTCATGATGATTGACCCGATTCCTATAGCTTGGTGCCCAGGAGAACCTAGCGTCTCTACCGCCCATGTTTCGGAAGAAGATATTCTTTCCATGGATGATGTAGAAATGACGGATGAACATGTACTACTCAAAATGCCTTTGAGACAATAGACACAGTTTCATTGGAATGTGAGATTCAAAATGACGAGGATCCACACAATAGTAATGAGCTCAAAGAATATGGAAACCAAGGTACAAGTGGTAAGGAAGGTGATGAAGATGTTGATGCAAAAAAGTTTTCTTCTCTAATGGAGGATGCAAAGAAGCCATTGTATGAAGGATGCAAAAAAAGCAAACTATTTTCTATATTATGTCTCTATAATTTAAAGGTGGTTCATGGATGGTCGCAAAGTAGTTTTGATGAGCTACTAACCTTGCTTCGTGAGCATCTATTGCCTAAAAGTAATGAACTTCCATGCTCCATCTATGAGGCAAAGAAGGTGATCAAGGAGATTGGTCTAGGCTGCAACATTATCCATGCATGTGTGAATGATTGCATCCTATATCGTGGACAATATGAAAGTTTGAATAGTTGTCCCATTTTCAAGGAAAATCGTTGGAAAAACCCACAATCAAAAGTGCCACAAAAAGTATTAAGGCATTTTCCAATCATACCACGTCTTCAACGATTTTATAGGTACTCATTTGATCTCTACGTTCCTTTTATTACTCGATGTAAAATCAAATATTTTGGAATTACAAATGATTTTTTAAAGAAGTTTGTATTGTTCATGTAAAATATTGACAGATTATTGTTGCAGGTGTCCCATGATTTCTACCAACATGAGGTGGCATACAAAAGGGAAAAGTGAAGATGGGTTATGGCACCACCCAGTAGATTGTCTTACTTGGGACCATGTAAACTCAAAGTGGCCAGACTTTGCTATAGAGCCTCGAAATGTGCGTTTGGCTTTGGCTATTGATGGATTTAATCCATTTGGGAATTTGAGTAGTCATTGGAGCACATGGCCAGTTTTGATAGTGAATTACAATTTGCCACCTTGGATAGCAACTAAACACTTTTTTGTGATGCTAAATATGCTCATTCCTGGACCAAAGCAAGTGAAACCTGAACAAATTGATGTCTATCTTGAGGTTGTATTTATTGCTAACCTCCCAAATCAAGTACAAGAAGATTTTCTTTTTAATTTGATGTTTAAAACTTCAAATAGTGAGTACTAACGACTAACAATTTAAAAAAACATTTATGCAGGTTGTTGTTGATGAATTAAGGCAACTTTGGAATGGTGTCCCTGCTTATGATTCAATTGCTAAGGCACAAGAAATTTCTTTAGACACAGCAAATGACGAATCGTTTTTCCTATTCACTTCACTGGTTTTATCATTACTCCATTAAAGTTTATTATTGAAGTTGTAAAAGATGGAATTACATGAATAGGAAATCCTCAAGATTTCAGTACACTCCACCATAACTGTTCAACCCAAAACATCTTTGTTGAATAAGGAGTTTTCATTACTATTCATTTTACTGGCGATTTCAACTTAACCACAACTTAAATTCACCTTTAATAAGTACTTTGATAAAACTTCCACTTGATTCACATCAATTAGATATGTACAATCTTAAAGTGGGTCATAACGACTTACTGATAGGAAAGGAAAAAGATTAATAAAATATAGCTTAGCTCTTTAACTGGGAATAAATCTTTATTCCTAGAGTAAAAAACATTGTTAGTCAAAGCTAATAAACTGGTAATTAGACCCTTCGAATTGGAAAAATGTCCAACCATCCATATCTTTCACCGTTAAGTTACTAACCATTCCGGGATAGTTCCATACTAACTTGGACAATTCCAAATCTTCATGACATTTCCAATCGTCGTGCAAACAACCCAAAAGTCATGCTTGCAAAAAAAGTCAATTACAATTATAGCATGAAAACAATGTGGTAAGCTCATAATGCAAAAAATTCTCTTGCCAAAAAAAAACCCAAGCTAAACCTTACATGCAACAAAAGGCCCACATCATGCAAAAAGCATGAACCCCTCTCAAGGCCCTACAACATTACCCTAACGAGGTCGCTACCTTAAACAACATGCATAAAGATTAAAGTTGGTTCATTGCTGCTTGCCCTACCACTGTCTGGCCGCCATCACTCCATGACTGTTCCTTCCCTGATGCCGAGTCTCATCACGCCTTCCATCCCTCCCAAAGATTGAATCCAAGCTCTTTATAGGGTCGCGCTACCAACCCTCGCATCCCAGGCTTCAAAATTGGCAATGACCAATGCTGCTACAGCTCATTTCTGACAACTGGTTTCCAGGGTAACTTCTAAACCACCGGATTCCAATCTTCGCAGAAAAAACTATTCTGAACAGATTACATCTGAAAGCCTGTCAGATTAGAGCAACTCAATCTTAGCGAACAAAGGGATATGCACAAAACAGAGGATCGATTATGGACTAGGTTTCTGGAAATCAAATTTGTCCCATCCACTATTAAAACGACCATCTCTCAGGCAAAGAGAAACAAGAGTAGGACGTAGAGAAAAAGTTAGAACCACCTTATTTCTCAACAGTCAAATGTATAGACAACACAGAACGCTTTTTGGCAATCAACTAACTGATTAGGAGACCCATAGGTGACTTAGTCTGAAACATCAGAAAGCTCTTCAACCATAAGTTGAAAAGCCTAACCAAAATCCACATATATTACTCACATATCTCACTGAGTTCTTGTAACTCAGCTACAAAATAATTTTTATTCCTCATAAGTAAATAACATATCTGAGAAATCTTTGAGACGAATAATATTCAATCTCAACAGTTTTTCAATCCAAATTACCTCTAATTACATAACTCAATATAAAGACCCTGAAAGGATTGCCCCTAAGATGAGGATAGGAAAACACAATAGAAGAGACTACGGAGCCAAACCACCCAACCAATCCTAGATCAAACCTAGATCTAGCCCCCAAGCCATGCCATGTGAAGCAAGAGTAAAAGAGAGAACCTAGTAACATAAACCCAATATGTCGACGGGAGAATCCCTACCTCATTATATAGAGAGTAGAGTTATGTGCATGAAACCATGAAACCCCCATGCAGGTCAACTATAAATAGGTCTCATCTCTTCATGCAATCCTCCTGCCTATATCTGTCACACAGACATGCAATGTTTCAAATGTCTCAATTAGAGTGTCTGGGTTCTCTCAAGGTTATTATTAGTCACAAACTGGCCTTGACAGGGAATTAAATCATGGCATGACCAACAATCTTGAATACCGGAGGGCCGGGCTACCATATTAGGACTATTCCAGGTCCTTTACTAATATGGCCATAAATAACATCACGAGTCTGTCGTCAATTATGCTTGTCTAAAAAAAAATCCACTTTGCTCGGAATCGACAAGAAACTTTTGATCACTTCCTATATAGGAAAAATAAAGAATTCTCCATATAATTTCCTATACAAAAATGAACATAACTAGGGAAAGTGCCAACTAGGAAAAAATGAACACTTCCTAGTTTATACATCTAGGAAATCCACTATCAAATTTCTTATATAGGAAATTAAGCCAGATTTCCTATGTAGGGAATTGTAACTAGGAAAATATAGATATGGAAAATATAGATTGCAGTTGATTGTGAAGATGCATCACCGAAGTGGCAGTCCTCACTACGTACTTCTGCTTTAGCCTTTCCCATGCTTCATGGCTGCTCTCAGAGTTTTCAATCTGCATGAGTATTTCTTCGTTAATGGACGAAACAATGATCGCCATTGCACGTTCATCTTTTCTGATCCACTTAGCTATCTTTGGGTCTCCCTCTGGAGGCTGCACCTTTGTGAGTTCGGTCACCGACCAGATGCCTTCACCCTTCAGAAGTGTTTTGATTTCAAAGTTCCGTACTCTGTAGTTTTTGCCATCAAGACTGATTGCTATTTTTGTCTGGATCGTTGTAGCCATATTGTGTTGTCTTAGAAAATCACTGTTCAGATATCATGTAGCGATAACTTGGAGCTCTGATACCATGTAGTGAATTTCACTTTTCGTTTGTTGTTTTGTTTTTCCAGGATCCTAAGCAAGCGACTACAGATCATAGATCATGACAGAATCAATCGAAAAGACGATGCGAACAACGAGATGGAGAAGAGATAAATTGTATTTACTGTTTTTTATTTTCGGGTGAGTCATTCAGTGTCTCGCTCGTTGGCGGCCTGACGCTCACCTCAGTCGATGTGTTATGCTCATTGGAAGACTTTCATGCACAGCTCTACTCTCTATCGTCTCCACTCATCCTCACCATTCTATCTTTTGTTTTAATCAAAATGTGTATTTATCTCTACTGTGTGGGGTTTATAAGATAGTTTGTCAGAGAATTACAAGAGAAGTTAATGCTAATAAACTAGTTAGCTATTCTCTGTTATCATTGTCTCCTTCAGTTGAGCATGAAGTACAATACACCATGCTCGTCGAGCTGCCAGTTGGCAGCGCGAATTGTTCTCTTTCGTTTTGTGTCTTCTTCTAGAATTGAGATGACTGATTTAGGCCCAGTCCATTACCTTCTCGATATGGAGATCAGTAGAGATCGTGCAAGCAGAAGCATTGCTATAAGCCAAGAGTCCTATTAAACAATGTACTTCGCAGATATGGCATGGAGGACTGCAAGCCCATAGATACACCTATGGATCCAGGATCTAAGCTGTCCAAAGACATGTGCCCCAGAACTCAAGCAGATCAGCAAGAAATGTGCAGGTATCCTTATCAGTCCATCATAGGATCTATAATGTATTCTATGAGCTGAACATGACCTGATCTAGCATATGCAGTAAGCACACTATCTCAATAGATGTCCAATCCATGCTTACAACACTTGAAAGCTCTACAAAGAGTACTGTACATTCAAGCTTCAATGCACTATACTTTGAGCTATAATGGCAATACAGAAGTTGCACTCACACTGATCACCTATTTAGATTCAGACTGGACAGGAGACATGGATACTAGAAAATTCACATCGGGTTATATTTGTAACCTGGTAGGAGGACCCATTTCATGGAACAGCAGAAAGCAAAAATGCATTTCTTTGGCCTCTAGAGAATCCAAATATGTTGCAGTTACATTAGCAGTGAAGGAGATAATTTGGCTAAGAAGGCTATTGTAGGATCTACAATTCCCTTAGATCGGTCCAACAGTACTCCAGTGTGACAATCAGAGCTGCATAGCTCTATCTCTGGATCCACGTACTCATGCTAGAACTAAACACATAGAAGTTTAGTTCCATTTTCTTAGAGAAAAAGTTCAGAATAAAGATGTTGCACTAAGTTACTGTCATACAGACAGTATGTTGGATGATATTTTGACAAAGCCATTGTCTAGAGATAAACATTCTACCTTAGTAGATATGATAAGATATAGTGAGGTGAGTAAAGCCTACAAGGTTTACATTCCTTCTACTAACAAAGTGATCGTTGGTAGAGATGTCATTTTTTATGAGGGGAACATTCCAAAGGTGTCTTCAAGCATGATTGATGGTAGAGTAGATGGATTTTACATTCTTGATATTGATGAGAAGGATCCTACTTTGGATGGTGGTGATGATGGACCTTCACCAAGTCAAAAGCCAAGGAGAACATCAAGAGAAAGACAAGTACCTTCAAGGCTCACATATGATCAAAAGGGTAAGCAAGTAGTTTCTGAAAATTATGTTGCTTTCCTAACCTCTTTGGATGAGCCTACAAGTGTAGATCAGGCAAGGAAAGAAGAGGAGTGGATCCAAGCAATGGATCTTGAGTATCGATCTCTTATGAAGAGTGGAAAACATTGTTTGGAGGATTTTTTGTGTGTAGATGGAGCTATGCAAGTGGATGGATGTTATCTTGCTATAAAATCAAGTAATGGATCTGGAAAACAAAGTTTGTTCAAAGACTTTGATGTTCAAGTTGAACATCAAGAGGTTGATCTCAAAGTGCTTCAACTAGTCAAAAGGGAAGTTGGCAATTTGGAGCTAGTCAAGAGCATCAAAGGAGAGGTAATTGGCAAAGACGTTATGGATCTATTTTTGCAGCATATTTAAGACTCAAGTAAGGTCAAAGGAGCAGCAAGGAAGTGTCAAAAACTATGCTAGGGGCAAGCATATTGAGATACAATATCATTTTGTGAGGGAGCGAGTCATTACAAAGGAGGTGGAGCTTCAACATGTGTCTTCAAGGAAATGTGTAGCTGATATCTTTAACAAAGCATTGAGAAAAAAGACTTGTTCGTGAAGCATAGGACTTCACTTGGAGTATTATCAAAGTCTATGCTAAAACTAGTTGAAGAGGGAGTGTGAAAGATTCAACTAGTTTCATCACATTTTGCAATATTTCCATATTTGGCATATTGAGGCCAAAACTTGTTTTAGACTTAGAGGTTGACTTTTCAAAGTTCATTAGTCTAAATTTCATTTGAATAGACACTTTTTGAAAGTGTGGGAAAGTTAGAATGTGAGTTTGAGTAGATTCAATTTGAATAGTTGGGTACATTGAATCTAGACCCAAAATTAGTAGTATTAGCATTTTGGTGGGAAAGCCAAGTGGCCAAATAGGATTTGGACCTACTATAAAAGGATGTAACTCATGGAGAGAGCAATTTTCTCTCTTCTCTATCTCATTTCATGCTTATACATGGTTCTCTTGGGTTCTACTATCCATTGGTGCACTATCTTGATGATTGCTTGCAATTCTATGTGTAGAATGACCTATTTTTGCTATTTTTGGATCCACACATGTGAACTACAGTAGCTTGCTGGTTTTGTACAAACAGCAACAATACATAATCATTTCATTCAAGTTTGATCAAGTTCTATTGGTGTTTGCATCTCATTTTGTGTGTAGATGCTGATTTTCCTACATTGGTGAGATTGGTAGTGTATTTCTCTTTCTAACCAAAGATCATTCAAGTAGATTGGATCTTAAGGATCTAAAATATTTCACAAAATGGAGTCTAGATCGGCTAGAACTAGAAAGGTAAGGCGTAGATGGCAAGCCAAGAGAAGACTCTTGCATAAGGTTTCATCTTTGCATTCTGGAAGCAAGTTATTCGAAGTATCTAGATCGCCTCATACACTAGTGTGTCATGATCATGGAGGGATGGAGTTTGCATGTAGTTATTGTTTAGCCCTGCGATGGAATCCAAAAAAAATAGCTCTTTCTATTGTACGAAAGGTAAGGTTTGTTTGCCTTAGTTTCCACCACTGCCTCTTGAGCTCCTTTGTTTGTACATGTATGTTGATGACATCGGAGCTAATTTCAAGAACAACGTTCAAAGTTATAATAACTCCCTAGCATTTTCGTCCCTTGGGGTGAATCTCGATAGGTCCACCGCCAACGTCGTTGGTGGTGCGTACAACTTTCGAGTGTCTGGCCGGTTATACCATATTAGAGGACAAGAGCAAACTGCGGAGCATCCTTTCCAAATGCCCCATGCATGAAAGATGAAAAGTGTTCAAAGAACTACCCAAGCAGCTTCATTGATGAGACAACGATGGTAAATGGATATCTTTCACATAAATGTAGAAGTATGTGTGCATATACGTAGTGTGAAGTATTTGTACAAGTAAAGGACCAGATATGATAACAATAGAGGCTGTGGAGAGCGGTTGTCAGACATCAGGTGCAGTGAATTAGATAGAGCAATTTTTGAATGCACGGTATTTCTCAACGAGTGAAGCCGCGACTATTTGGGCTTTCTATGGGTGCTCATAAGCCAATAGTGACCCGTCTGGCAGTTCATCTTCCTGGACAAAACATGATGTTCTTTTGTGATAGAGCTGATTTGGAGGAGGTTGTAGGAGGAGGGGCAGAAACCACTTTGATAGCTCGACAAACATTTTCTTCCACGAAATAGACGCTTAGTAATAGATGTGGAAGAGTTTGTGTGAAATATTAGACAACATATGAGTAGTGTCTCATTTGTGAGACTTAATAATTTAAGACAAATGTTGGATAGTATGGTGGAGCAAATTCACCTTTACTGATGAAATTTTGTAACATTCAGACTCTACCTCCTATTGAAATGCATACCCTATTGGATTTATCAAATTTTCATAGATTGACTTCCATGAAATGTTTGCAACTTTTATACGAGAGTACAATTGAATTTCATAATGTATACAAGAGTACATTTGGATTTTTTTGTGTATGATGTATTTTGCATCATCAATCGCCCACTCTGAGCATCATCCACACATGTCGACCACAAGCCGCCACCCAAATTGTCGGCCTCCCGTCAACGACGAGCTAACCCACTATATATATATATATATATATATATATATATAATATAAAACTATTTAAGAGAGAGAATGTGTGTTTTTATTAACAAAAATGTCATGTTATGCCGTCAAAAATGTCACGCTCTACCCGCAAAAAATGTCATCCATTTGTAAAGAAAAAAACTAAAATACAACCTCCAAAAATATATAAACACTCACACACACAAAGGGAAAAAACTAAATAAAGCGGCTCTCTCTCTCTCTCTCTTTCTTTCTACCGCGTTTGCTGCCCACACTGCTTTCCTTCCTTTTTTTCTCTGTGCTTTCTCTTACGATGGTTTTAGGGTTGACGAAGCAGACGGGGGCTTCTCCTAGAAGTGCGCATGGCGATCCATAAGCCAGCCGAAGATGACAGGACGCTGCATCGCTGGGGTGGATAAGACTGACGTCGAGGATCGTGTTCAATGGATCGTATGGGCTGCTTCAGGGTGAGAATATAAAATCCTTGATGCCTTTTTTTGCCATTGGTTTTAGCGCAAATCTGCAGAAACAGAAGTTTTTGAGGGGCTTTTTGGGAGGATCGATAGATAGAAAGATTTGTGGTCTCTATCTCATGAGATGAAGTTTTGTTGAGCGAGATGGGTAGATCGCTGGGCATATTGGTTGCTACAGCGAGTGGGGGCTGCTTAACATAGCATCCATAGTTGCATCAGTGATGAGTATGAGCTGCATTGTAGTCCTTTTGGTGGCTCTTTGTGCAACACATACAAGGAAGAGAGACAACACCAACAAGGTATGCCATCGTGACTCTGACTTGGATGATTTGTTGCAACAATCCTCTTTCGGAAAAGAAAAATCATAGAATGCCTCACCCACCAGTAGATATATGTGCTTGATGGGGGGTAAGTTCAATGAAGTTGATGCTGATGGTGCAACTTCTGTGGATTTGATGGCTTATGAGCAATAATACAAGCTGCAAAAGCTGTCGGAGGAAGACATTGTTTGGCAGCATACTATTTTAATGGGGGAAAAATGTGACTTCATTTTCAGGACAATGACAGATATTTTATGATGAGTTTGCACTACTAAGTTGAATATCATTGCAGTACATTCCTCTGCCTGGCACTGCATTGTGCTACACAAAAATCAAATGCATTCGTATAAAACATCTTCTCACAGAAATCTCATTTCTTTGATGTTCTTCGAGATCATGTCTGAATATCAACATTCAACAGTTTAATCTTATTTTCAGGTCTTCTACAATGCATTCCCTGCCACCTTTGACCTTTGGCCGCGTGCCATTAGCGGGCATATCCCACAGAATCCATGCTTGAAGATATTTCAAAACCGTGTTTGAAGACACACACACACACACACACACATTGGGTTGGCGCACTGGCGCTGCCTTTGGTACGTGCCTTTGGTTCTGGCACTCCTATCGAGGGCCTGCCATGTCTCCTTCCTCTCCTCCTTCCTCTCCCTTGTTGGTGGGGCCTGCTCACAGGTATTTGAGGTTAACATTGTGTCTGTTAACATTGATGCCCTCATCACACAGAGACTAAAAACAGATCTTTGCAGAAAGAGGGATGTAAATGAAGAGACAAATGCTACTCAAACTGCTTGGGACCAATTTCACCAACGCCATTCATAAGGCTTATTTTTCAAGGTGAGCACGAATGGGTGAAGCACAACCTTCCTTCTTTCGGTAAAGTGATTTTCAAAGCAGATTGTCTTTCTAAGTCAGCATTAGGTTTCAAGTTCTCTGTTGAGACTTATTTGCCAATGATCAGGCGTTTCTTTCTCTACTCTTCAATAGATTTAAAGAGCTTTTTTCATGTCTCAGAAGCCTTTCTTATACTTACCTTCATCTTTAACACAGTCGCCTTGTTACCTGAAGAAGAATGTGTATTCATTGGCAAATCAATGAAGACATAGAGAAGGAGATAAGCACAACAAGAAGTATCCAATCTTAAACCATTCGTTATCAAGAGAAAACGAAAGATGTTTCGGAAGAGGAGTGGATAAGAAAAGTTATTTGCAATGAAAACCTTTATACAGATCTATGTGCAACGTCTGGTAAGAGTCAGATTCGGAATCCTTTTGAATGCAAATTATCTGCAGTCAAGTTTGGAAAGGTAGTTTTTGAGAAAGCTACTTAATTTGACCTTGAGGATGTATTTATACGATTTCTCCATTCGAGAATGGAGATGAAGGCATAAGTTTGTAGTTGTGTTGATTCTAACGACAAATTTATGATTTTAGATCTTATAATTAATGACAAATTTTGTCTTTACGGAATCGTTTTCGAGAAAGTACCCAGTAACGGAAATTTTGATTTCCAGGTACTATGCTTTTTAACGATTAACTCTGGAGTAGAATTACTCCTGGTGTAATGAGTTAAATTGGGGATATGGTTTTTTTAAATCCATATATTTTTTCTTTTATGACCAATAGGGTTGCCATTTCTTTCTCAGTGATTTAGGTCATTAATGAATGGAAACTAAAAGCTTTGAGTAAAATACTTGTTAAAGTTGAATTTTGTAGAACTAATGGAACATGTATTGTTATTAAATAGAGGTATTATTTATTCGATTCAAGGATGTCGAATACAGTAATAGAAGTCCAAATTTTGGATTTTCTATTTATATACTTTCATTAGTTGCATCAAAATGACCAGTTTAACGAAGTAATACTAAAGCCGGTTAAATGAAAAGAAAGACGGATTATCATTTGCTATGTGTCTAAGGAAATTTCTTGTACCTTAGCTGACAAAAATTTTCGGGGGACCAAAAAGTATGGGGGAGGAAGAAAAATGGACACATGAGTTAGTAATTGAGTTTGTGTTATGTAATTCGGATTTTTCCATAATCCTTGTGGAAAAGTTACATAATACCAGTTATGGAGTAATTCCATAGTAAAATTGATTAATGGATTTCATTTAGTTGAATTCTTGTTTTGATATCAGGTATGACCATGAGAATGACCGTAAATTGTAATATGATTTGGATGAATAAGGAACGTATGGATCACATTCAAGTTGTTAGTACAGAAAATGGCTTTCTTTTAAGGATAAGGATCCTTGATTGATAAAGTTTTACTAACCAAGAATACTTAAAATGTGACGATAATCCATGTGTGGAACCTTATGGTTGGATCATCCTTTTGTAAATGGATTGTTATCCATCGAAAAATAAAATTTATAGATTCTCCAGTGTTTGGTTATAATGATATGTGCCTGTACTTGGTATAGGAATTCAAGATTGATTCTTCGAATCTCTAGAATATCGGATAAGGCGGTTAGGGATTTTCTTGAAGGAAGAGCTGGTGATATGGGACATTAGTAACTTTTGATCTTACTCAGTACTACTTATAACTGATAGGTCCCCTAATAGAATCTTGCTCATTACTTCGTCCCTTCTTTTAAAAGAAAATTTCCACTAGATATTTTCAACACGAGTGATAGTAACTATCATCTATTTGAGATCTGTCTATGCATAAGAGACAATCTGGGATTAAGAAATTGAAAATACCAACATCTTGGAAAATTTCAAATTCCAAGCCTTATTCAAGTAGTAATTCACATGAATATAAAATAGTCCTTCTAAAAATAAATAATTTTCATACCGGAAGGATCATATGAATTAAATTGATGTCCAAATTTGAGAAATTTAAAAGAAGTAAGGGTTCTTTAAAAGGTGAGAAATAGCTTTAAGGGTTTCCTGATTTTGTAAATTATGAGATACCATAAATGGGTCCGATCTAAATCTCAAAATTTTCCAAAATACCTTTCAATTAACCAATGGCCAATTTTTACCATATGATAAATATGTACTCAAATTTACCATTGACAATCAGATCTTTACAATCCGAGAATTCCCTCTTGAAGACAACCTTATGGAGCTCTCACTACATTTGACAACTTGGAGCTCAAATTATGTTCTTATTGTAATGAGTGATCATACTCACTACATACATCAAGAACATGTTAATTATGTTGTTTTTATGCATGTAATTAGTATTGATCCAGG